>CAIGRN010161949.1:0-27432 GCA_903798345.1 Fraxinus anomala | reverse complement strand
GGGGGGGGGGGGGGGGGGGCGACGGACCAACGTTTGAGTAGATAAACTTTGTCAAAGCATTATGAGTACACTTTTGGTTTTGCGGGGATGAGTGGGATTGAAAATTGTGTTAATCATTATTCAATCAGAATTCTTTTTCGTCCTGTTCATTTTTCTTTTTCCTAATTTGACACTGACAATGTTTTACCGCTATAATGTGCAGCTATTTCCATACCTTGACAAGGTTGTTTTCTTAGATGATGATGTTGTAATTCAGCATGATTTGTCTCCTCTCTGGGAAATTGACCTCAATGAGAAAGTTAATGGAGCCGTTGAAACTTGTAAAGGTGAAGATGAGTGGGTAATGTCTAAGCGATTTAGGAATTATTTCAACTTCTCTCATCCTCTTATAGCAAAGAATTTGAATGCTGATGAATGTGCTTGGGCATATGGGATGAATATATTTGACTTGGGTGCATGGAGAAAGACAAATATCAGAGACACTTATCATACCTGGCTTAAGGAGGTAACGCTCAGTTTTTCCTTTTATTTTTGTAAGTAGTTAGTTGTTTGCTTTAACTGTTTTTTCGAGTGGGTTTGAATTTAATGGGGTTATGAACCCTTCCACTATTAGTATGTTGTAAAGCGTGTTTTTTTGTATATTTACTTATGTGGAGAACTTAAAGCTCGTTAGAATGTTTGCATAACCTGAATACTTTGTTTAACTCACTAGCTTGAGCTAATACATCTAACATCGTGTTTTGATCTTTTGATGAGCCTAATGGTTGTATTTGTGCTTGTGCCCCTCCTAATGCCCTAAGACCCCTGTATGTTAGCTATATTGATATGAAAAAAATAGATGAACTTCATGCTTTCTGAATGACCATAGACTAGATAACTGGCAATATCAAACTTAAAATTTGATGAAAAGACACTAAGGCAGATACTCCAGTTTTCTGGAATATGCTTGTTTTATTCGGGCTGTTGGTCGTTGCAGAATCTGAAGTCTAACCTGACATTGTGGAAGCTTGGAACTCTACCTCCTGCTTTGATTGCATTCAAGGGTTATGTTCATCCAATTGATCCCTCCTGGCACATGCTTGGATTGGGCTATCAGCAAAAAACCAACATTGAGCACGTGAAGAAGGCAGCGGTGATTCACTACAATGGCCAGTCAAAACCTTGGTTGGAGATTGGCTTTGAGCATCTCCGGCCATTTTGGACCAAGTATGTTAACTACTCCAATGATTTCATCAGGAATTGCCACATCTTGGAGTAGTAATTAATTAATGAATGGTGAACTAACGGATGAAGATGGAAGCATTATGGGTTTTGCTAAATGTCTCAGCATATTCTGTTAATAGAGATGAGGAGAGACACAGAACCTGGTCAAGATTGTTGATATTCCAGAGTTGCTCCCTTTTCCCTACTCTTGAAGGATAGGACTTGTATCACTGGCCTGGGCATGAGTTTTCTTCATTCAGTTGTAAATTAGCATTCCATCGTCAACATTCTGATTGGACCTAGGATACTATTTTTGACCTCCATAATGGTTTTTTCCCGTGGTGCTTAGATGGGAATAATAGTTCGCAAAATTGGCAGAAACTGCTATGATCGCCATCTATCATGCAACTTGCTGCGTGAAAGGACGATGCAGGTCCTTCTGTAAGGCGCTACTCTGTCTCCATTGGCCATAGAGACTATTCTTTTCGCATTATTGTGTTTATTTTCCAATTAGTCTTACTGGTACCCCCTCCATTTTTTATTTTATTTTTTCTATTTTGCCGATTTATATCTTCACCGTGATTTTAGATGGTAAGCTGTGTATGGTTCTTACATGGCCTGATTGAGTTTATAGAACTATTATAGGTTACATGGTATTCTGTGTTCTGTATGATTTCATGATAATCATTTAAAATTTGCAAATTATTCTTTTGTCAGATTTCTACTTTAAGCTCATTTAGCCCTTTCTGCGATGCTCACAAGAATGCTTGATTTTATTGTCGAAATCTACTTCACATATGTTAAAAGTATTTACTTTAGTTCTTCTGTGAAGTTGATTTATTGTAAGTGATTCTGCGAAAGGTGATTTTTTTGGAGAATGTAGTTAGAAAATAGGGAAACTTATAGAGAAATGTGAAAAATGATTTCTTTTTGGAGATTGTGGGGTTGAAAGTGAGCGGAAAAAAGTGATTTCTGAAAAAATCAGTTTCGGTACCGAAATAAGTAATTTATTAATTTTGATGCCGGATTTTGTTGTTCTTGTATATAGTTATGTTAAACTATTGCTGCTTTGGTTGAAACTGGTTTGCCTCTTTGCTTGCTTGCAAGATTCTGTGCATATAATTATAACCACATTATTGTAGCCAAATTAGTCCTAATCAAATCACATATTTTTTATTGCCTTCTTTTTGTTCATTCTCGATAACTCACAGAGAGAAACCTAAAAACCCTTTATCTACCTTTGAATCAAAGGCTTAATTACTTATATGATTTTACTTTGTTCTTGTAATCCTATGTTAAAAATGCTGTCGATGGATGCCCGTCCTTTTATTCATCACTTAACCATCGGCCTTGAATTCTCCAAACTTCAAAAATTAGTAGTCGAGCATAGTAAGACATTACATTTTCTATAGATAAGCATGTATAGTTCATATATTTCGATTTTAATGCAAGATTTGATTTCCAATCCACAGTGGACAAGAGATATAATCTATGACATGACAACATGCCTATGACACGAAAACACTATATTGCTACATTCACAATGAACATTATAACTCTTGCTCATCGTGGACATGAGATCAAATTCATTGCAATGCAACACACATCGAACCACAAAATGCACATCACGGTAGCTATAAAATGATTATGAACACAACCGTTTGGTCTCAGTATTTGGGGTTATAATTTTTGGAATAGTGTTTTTTTAAAGAATGTATAGTTAAAAAAAAAAAAAAAATTGGTTTATATATAATATTATTTTATTGAAAAATGTATGATTAATAAGAAATGTGAGAAAAATGGATTATAAATAATTTCAATGGGATTGGCTTTTAAAACCCCCGAATGGCCTCATTTTCATTTTTCACCAGGCATTTCTCTGTACTTGAATCTCACCCTCTTCCTTTCTGACCGTCATTATTAATTTATTAATTCGCTAATTTATTTGCTATTCACCTAATTAGTAATTTAATATTACTTATGCATATCACGCTGTGGTTGTTGATTCTTCCTCTTCTATAACTTGATTTTCCACGAAAAAAAAAAAGTACTCTTGGAAAAACAACGAAAGAAGAAGAGAACCCTGATCAAGTAAGTCTATTCCGCAGATTTTCATCCCATTTTTGAGTAAATATATGGGCTTTTGTTGAAGTATGAGAAAGATTTTAATATTTTTTTCTGCCTGTTGTGTTTGACTATTTGATTGATTTGGAAGTGAATCTGCTAAAAGAAAATAATTCGGCGGATATTCGTAATTTGTTACGGTACCCATATATTGGATTTTGAAGCTGTTGAAGATTTTATTTCGTTTGCCCAGTCTTATTGGTTAAATCATGAAATCATATTCCAATTTCCAGATACAAGCATAGCGAGGATTTGGATGTATATTGTGAAGCAAATATGAAGAGCCACTTTTTATAGTCAAGGGAGTTTATTGATTGCAGAAAAGCCTATAGGGGTACTAGGATTGATTGTATATCTTGGTGTTTTGTTGTGTATTGTTCTGGAATAAATTGAAGATGTCTGGAGCACAAGATCAAATGGAGATTAAATTTAGGTTGATTGATGGATCAGATATTGGCCCGAAAATTTTTCCTGCGGCTACAAGTGTTGCAACCTTGAAGGAGAATATTATAGCTCAATGGCCTAAAGGTTGGTTGAATCTTTTGACTCAATATGATCACGCAGAACTGTGTTGTTTTCTTTACGGCAATCTTATATTCATATGACACTTAGTAAGCAGGATTAGATAGCACTTAACGTATTTTGGAAGAAAATGAAACTAAAATTTTGTCCATCGTACTTTCCATTCATGTCGAGTAACGTGCACCTATTGTTTGATGGTTGTAGTTATTGAATTTCTGTGACTATGAGTATCCCTGTTGTGGAATGAACTTGTCATCACGATGCTGAATGATGAACAGGATTGTCCTTTTGTTTTAATTTAAAGTCCAAAGAAACTGGCATGTTTTGTGTAGATCGGGTTTTGGATCTGGCCCTTTAGAGGAACTGGTTATAGCATTTTACGCAAAGCTGATACAATGTTTGTTCAAGTGAACTGTCAAATAGTGAAAATCTATAAACGTTGATTCCGCACTAGCTTACATTTTCCTGTTCATATTAAACTGGAAGGGGAAAGTAGTCTTGTAACCAATGTTTGACAGAGTTATAGTTCGAGGGGTTTGAATTTTTCGCAGTCTATTATTTCTATAGCACCAAAGATTTTAAGTATGTAAGACTGTGATTGTTGCGCCCTTACAATAGAAACAGCCTCACGTAGAGTAGCCCTCATCCCCAACCTGAGGGCAAGGAAAATAAGAAATTGCTTGTAGCCTAAACTCGGGTTCTGACTTTCTGATTTTATGGCATTAAGTCTGCCTTGGGAAGTATATTAAGGCATACATATTTTTGTTGCTTTCGCTTGTTTTTTGCATGTTTTAATGTTTAAGCCATTCATCCAAGCATGCATTGTTGAGCAGAGAAAGAAAATGGTCCACAGACAGTAAAAGACATCAAGCTAATTAGCGCTGGAAGAATATTAGAAAACAACAGAACTGTGGAGGAGTGTAGAAGCCCGTTATACGACATTCCAGGACTAGTCACGACCATGCATGTCGTGGTTCAGCCACCTGCATCGGAAGGTTCGATTTACCTAATTTGTAATCTTTTTAAGTGAATGACATTAAGTATCAATGGGTTTTGCTTTTTAAGAAAAACTTATGACCATATTTCCTATACAATTCATGGCCTAATAAGATCAGATCACAGACTATATATCATTTAACTTATTTTCTCTTTGCCTCCTTTTTCCTTTTTACTGCTTGATTTAAAGTGGTAAAAAATTCCGGGCCAATTAATATCTCTCTTTTGTTTATTCTTCTATTAATCTTCAGCTTACTAAAGCAAGGTAATCTTTTTTGACATAACAGTAAAGAAACCGTCAAGTGACTCGAATCAGAATAAGTGCGTCTGCATTATATTATGAGGCACAGTTCCTGAAGCAAAATGATCGACATTTGCAGGTTTGTAAATGTAGCTCCTCGACTCCAATTACTCGTGTTGATGAAATATGTGTGTAGTTTTCTTTGTATTCATCGTTCTTGTGCAGGTAACAGATTGCTCAATACGGTACAGTTGAATTGCTGGTTAATGCAAAACAAGTGGTGGTGTCTTGCTCTAGGTCCAGTTGTTCATATAGTCAGTCAATTTCACATCCATATATGTTTGTTTTTTTATTTAATTCCATTGTTGCATTCTTGAATTGTAACTCTTCAATTGAAGATCTATGTTGTGGTTTGAAATAAAATCAAATAAGAATTGCAAAATCAGAATTATTGTTTCAATTGAAGTCTTCAATTCAAATTTAATGGTTTGGCTTCAAGATTTTCTTGATCAAGTATGAAGAGTTCCTTGTGAAGAGCCAAAACTAAAGATACTGTTGTGATAGGCAAGTTGTGGAACATTTTTCTTATGAGTAAAAAGTTACTTATTTTGACAGTAAAGTAAAGAATAACATGTTTAGCCAAATATTCACTTAATTCGCTTTAACAACCATCTCCATAGAATTGAGGCACCACTTTGCTTTTTTCCTTGGAGGTTTGCAAGAAACCTCGTATAAAACATGGCATTACTACTTTTTTGACAATGGAACATTTGTGCAAGTCTAGTCTTGATGTTTAATAAACCAGGACATTAAGGAAAGCATCTTTATTTGCAAAAGAACTAATATATAAATAGCCTATAAGTTGAACTCTCATTGTCCAATCTTGACTGCTTTTCGACTTAGCTTTTAGGCTCTGTTTAAAAACACAAATTTTCTATGAGTTTCATTTTTCAACTTTTAATTGTTTGATATCATATATTTGTCTTGGAAAATATTTTTTAAAAAGCTTCATACGTGCACTATTTCTTGAATTCGAAGGAATTGGATGAGAAATCTGATTCCAACTTTTTCGTTTTTTTTATTTTTGGCAATTGAAATAAATTTCATAATCAATTGTAAAAAAAAAAAAAAAATCATTTAATGAACAATTTTCATGTAAAACAAAGTCAAACGAACACTAAACTTTGATGAAAAAATGATTTTCTAGGAAATATTTTGTTTTTGTTTTTTTTTTTGAACTTTCTGGCAATGAAAACAAATTTTATAACCAATTGTGGAAAAAATTATCACTTTAATGGACAACTTTCATGTAAAATAAAGTCAAATGAATTCAAAAGGATCCAAAATTTTAAAATTTTTCAAGTTGAAAATTATACCAATCATACTTTCTGGCAATGAAAACAAATTTTATAACCAATTGTGGAAAAAATTATCACTTTAATGGACAACTTTCATGTAAAATAAAGTCAAATGAATTCAAAAGGATCCAAAATTTTAAAATTTTTCAAGTTGAAAATTATACCAATCAAACACACTTAATTAACAATTCCCTGTAAAACAAGTTCTAGACAATTACTTTATCTGAAATTTATTTTATTTCCACACATTTTTCACACCTACAATCAAACGGACCCTTAGTCTTTATTAAAATTATACAACGATCTTAGATTGTTATTAGAATCAGTTCGACTGAAAATGTGAGATTAAACACAGTTGAACCGTGTCATATCACGTCATCAAAACTTCAAGAATGATACTTGAATCACATTTAAAAGTAGGGGTGGACAAACCTTCTTTCTAAATCAAATTGAAAATCAACGGTTATCTTAGAAGGGAACCATTTGTCTCAATTGTAATTATGGAACTGAAATGAATAATTTCGGTTTGATTTGATTAATTCCACATTTTTAAATTATTAATGTGAGTTTCTTACATAATTCTATTCTAAAAGATAATTTACGCCCAAAATTAAAACAATAAATCTCGTTCAAGACAGATGGCAATTTCCATCTTTGCCCTTATTTGATCTCCATTTTTCAAATACATTTTTCTTTATTTTATTTTCAATTATTTTTCAATAAAATAATATTACGCACAAATAATTTTTATTTTATTTTTTAATCATACATTTTTCGTAAATCTATTATTTTAAAATGTATTCTACACAAAAATTGAAGCTCAAAAGGGTTAGATCACTCCCCCAAATTAACAAATAAATATAAATAATTAAAAACACAGCACTCACGCACGGCCACGCGTATGAATAAAACGTTGTACCAACTTCACCATACACTCGCGTGTAACCCAGATATATCCTGAACGCTATTCGAGAACCCGATATGATGCTCCCCGCTTTATTAATTTCTTAAGCAAAGCCACCATTTCTGTAGACAAATTAATTTCAGGGAAAACCAAGCTTTTTAAATCCGTTGAATTACTGAAAGAATAGATAGAAATCTTATAGCAATGGCTGCAACGACGGCATTTGCTGGCGTTCAGAGTGTTTCACCGTTTAATTATATGAACAGTGCTGTCTTGTTTTACCAGCCCCCGCTGTGTGTGAACTAAAAACTCTAAATTCATTAAACTTGACGCGAAGGGATGCGTGTTTCAGCGGGAAGTGTGATAAAATCAGCAGGAATTCGGGGTCATTTGTAGTTCGTGCGCGATGCTTCGAGTGGAAAAGTAAGTTTATTATTGATTTTTTTTATCCGGAATTTTTCTTTACTGATTTTTTTGTAATCCAATGTTTGGGGTTATTTTATTTATAGCAGATTACGGAGCAAGAATTCACAGAATGGCTTGGCAAGCAATTGTATCGTCGCCAGAAGTGGCGAAGGAAAACAAGCATCAGATTGTGGTGACGTAGCATTTGAAATTTGATGAAGGCTCTTTTGGAGCAGAAGAATGGGCTTTCTCGTCGGATATTCTCTAAAGCTGGTGTGGATAATACTCGACTTCTTGAAGCTACGGATAACGGGATAAGTACATTCATCGGCAGCCAAAGGTAGTTTTGTAAGTTCACTGTGGCATTAGTTTTACGTGAAATTTGTGGCTCTCCAATTGCTAGAATTTGAAATTTATTTCGACTTACAAATTATTGTTTCTTTTAATCGGGATTGAATTGGAAGTTGTTTAATCCTGATCTAGCTATCAGAGAATTGTATTCATGTAAGTGTCTATTGTCAAAGAAAATGTGCGTGTCTTTGGCAATGTTATTACGATTCAAATACTTTGTGAAGTTGTTTTGTTGTTCTAGTGCTGTCACTATGAGTGTTGTTTCTGGTCACAGAATGATGGAATTAGAAATTTTGATATAGTCCTCTGTTATACATGTAATCTTCATTCAACTCTTTGCACAGGACGTTGACAATTTTTTTGATGAATCTGCAAGTTAAATGTCTACCTCTCATCTGCATATTGACCTAACTATATTTTGGGTATGTTGATCTGTGGGAAAATACCAGGTTCTAGGTGAGTCAGTTGGATCAATGTTAGGAAGAGATCTAGAAGGGCTTATACAGTGAGCCAGGGAGTTCAAGAAAGAGTATGGTGATTCCTTCGTGTCAGTAGAGCATTTAATGCTAGGCTTTGTACAAGATAATCGGTTCGGGAAGCAACTGTTTAAGGATTTCCAAATTTTTCTGAAAACTCTGAAAGATTCTATTCAGTTCATAAGAGGACGCCAAACAGTTATCGACCAAGGTAACAACTGTTTAACTTGTTTGTGCTGATACTTTGTTGATTTATATTTCCTTAATTAATCCATTCAGGGAATGTCTGATGTGGTTTGGCTCATAAGATGGAATCTGTCCTTCTTTGTTACTCGGTGAAGGGACGTGTGATTGAACCTCATTTTTCTTTTCTTTTTTTGTTTTTCTCTTAATTGTGATGTCTTTTATTAATACTTTACTCATGATTAAGAGGCTGCAACGAGGATGAACAATGTGGTTTTGTTACATTGCACGTAGGAAGCCTTTGGTGGTGTGACCATCTAGCATGTTTGTTACTTGTGAAATTTGCCAAATCTCCTCTGCTGTTCAAAAATGACTATCGATACTTCTATTTCAAAGTTCTCCTAGGTCCTGTTCGGCACGACTGAGCACTGTTTGACAATGATTAGTTGATTTAATACTATTAGTTATTTGCATGGGCTGCTGAGATTTTTCGCATAGCTCGCAAAATTAGAACATCTAATTTTTTATATTTACACCAAACATGGAATAGTGCAAATTATTAATCCGTAACATATAACTAGCCTGTCTTTAGAAGTATGGTAAGTTGTAATTTGCAATGATAAGCTGTGTTCAAATTTGTTAAAGTATATATTGTAAGTGGTAGCTATACATATTCAAACTATTTGAAAACTTCAAAAGACTATCATACATCCATTTTATATCCAATTTCCTATATTTACCTTAAAAGGTGGAGATCTTGTTCTTTTGTTCGTAGAAAACAGTACGTAAAAAGATTGTTTGTCAAAACTGTTTTCACTTGTTTCTTTGAATAGAAATGGTATGTGAGTGATTATATCCAAATAGAGCTCTATTTGCAGTACCGTGACATCCCATAGGATTAGACACACTAATGTTGTTTGATGGTTTTTGTTCTTGGGCTTTTAGTTTTATGTCATAAGAATTGTATTGGTGATGTTTTCTTATTCAGTATAGTACCAAAAATGAACAGATCCTGAGGGGAAATGTGAAGCACTAGAAAAATATGGGAAGGATCTAACAGCGATGGCAAGAGCAGGGAAGCTGGACCCTGTTATACGAAGCGATGACGAAATACATAGATGCATTCAGATTCTTTCTAGGAGAACAAAGAATAATCCTGTTCTAATTGGTGAGCCGGGTGTTGGAAAAACAGCAATCTCTGAAGGGTAAGCTGTAGCCTGTAAGGTCTATCTACACTGCGTTGTGCATTTGGCAAGCCGCAGGTTTTATATGCAATCGGAAGGTAGTTAACATACTGAATTGAGTATGAATGTGTAACCCAAAAAGAAGTCGCAGCATATAAACTGTAAAGTATCAACCTGGCAGTGTTTAGAAAAACTGCCTACCTATGATTTCATTCTGAAAACAGTGGTTCTTGAATTTGGTTTGTCAGTAGTAGCCTAACTAACATCAGGATATGCTATTTCTCCTTTCCTAGAGCGCTTCTCATATTAGAATTTCTGTTCCTTTGACCATAATTTTATCCTTGTTTGACAGGCTTGCTCAGAGGATTGTCCAAGGAGATGTACCTCAGGCTTTAATGAACCGTAGGGTAAGCGATGTAGAAATTTTACTGTAAATTCTTTGTATGTATGTACACATGCTCCACCCCCCCAACCCAAAAAAAAGAAAAGAAAAAAACCACACACACACATTCACAGGTGTAGAATTCCGCTTAGAAAGTAACAAATGTTTAAACAATTCCCTTTCTTTATGCAGCTGATATCCCTTGACATGGGTGTACTCATAGCTGGTGCAAAATACCGTGGAGAATTTGAAGATAGATTTTAGGCTGTTCTCAATGAAGTGACTGATTCATATGGCCAAATAATCCTTTTCATAGATGAGATCCACACAGTGGTTGGTGCAGCTAATGCCTGTTTCTGATCAATTACTTTCTTTTGATATTGTTTTGTATATTATCTCAACTGTGTTGCTGAATTGAAGTATTTGAGCCTAAACTCTCTGCAATGTCAACTTGAAACTGCAGAAATAGAACTGGATGAGTATATGAAATCTGGGAAGTCCATGCTTAGAGAAGAAGTTACTGGTAGTGATATTGAAATTGTTAGTAAATGGACAGGTATTCTGTTTCCAAACTACAACAATCTGAGAGAGAGCAGCTGTTGCATTTGGAGGAAGAGTTTACATAAACGCATGGTCAGTCAAGATCCTGCAGTAAGATCCGTGGCGGAAGGCTATTCAAAGATCCTGGGCAGGCCTTTCAGATCCTCACCGTCCTATTGCTAGTTTCATGTTCATGGGTCCTACGGGTCTTGGAAAGACACAGCTTGCAAAGGCACTTACTTCCTATATGGTCAAGACTGAAGAAGCTCTTGTACAGATTGATACGAGTGAGTACATGGAAAAATGTGCAGTTTCACGGTTGATTGGAGCTCCTCTGGGATGCGTGGGATATGAAGGAGGAGGGCAGTTAACAGAGATTGTTTGGAGGGGCCCATATGCAGTTATTTTGTTTGATGAGATAGAAAAGGCTCATTCTGATGTATTTAATGTATTTCTTCAAATCCTGAATGATGGTAGGGTAACTGACTCACAGTGTGAGTTTCACCAACCATGTAATCATTATGACATCAAATATGGGTTCACAGTATATACTCAACACAGATTGTGACACCTTGCCTAAGGAGATGGCTTATGAAACTATAGAGCAGAGGGTAATGGAGTCTGCAAGATCAATTTTTCTCCCCAAGTTTATGAACCGTGTTGATGAATACCTTGTATTCCAGCCTCTAGACCGTGAACAGATAAGCAGTATTGTCAGGTTACAGGTAAGTTCTTCAATGGCGGTTAGGTTAAGCTGTTGTTTCTTAATATTTCATATACATGTAGTTATGAAGCTAATCCCTATCGGGTTTTTTGACAGTTGGAACGAGTACAAAAGAGGATAGCAGATCAGAAGATGAAGATTCAGGTGACAGATGCTGCAGTTGAACTCCTTGGAACTCTCGGGTATGATCCAAACTACGGTGCCAGACCAGTGAAACACGTGATCTAACAATATGTTGAAAATGAGCTCGCCAATGGAATCCTGAGAGAAGAGTTTAAGGAAAAGGATACAGTATTGATAGATACAGAAGTCAGGGCATTTCACAATGGTCAGCTTCCACAGCAGATGAGCAGAAGCTAGCATTCAGAACATTAGAGTCTGGTTAAGATACATCCTCTGAAAACCAAGAAGCTTTTTCTCAGACACAACGAGGAATTGATGATACACCTCTTCTACATGGTGACTCCTTTCTCCAATCTCCATCCACCTCCGTCATACTATATTTCAGAGAAAAAAGGGAAGGAAAGAAGGCTGCACAGAAGAAAAAGACCTCTCCCCTCCTCTCTGACTTCAATTAAAGATATCTCCTACTCTGTTGTAATTGGGGTTCGCTAGTTGCTTTGGCAAAGCAACTTTATCCATGATGTAAATTTTACAATTTATATATTTTGAATGAGAATACAACGAATTCTTGGGGCACAGTTCTCAAATCAACAAATCTGGCTTGAAAGAATTGTGTTGCACGATCATGCACCTTTTTTCTTTTCTCAACGTGTTAAGATTTCAATATTTTTCACTTTTAGACAGGATTACAGTTGGTTTTGTTGTGCAATCACTCTTGTTTGTATCACTTGGCTAAGAATATGGGGGTTTGAAATCATGCAATTGCTATTAGTCACATTAGGCTTGTTTGACATGATTTCTATTTTTGCTCTACTACTATTAGAGGAATTTCCACTTTAATTTGTTTTTGAAAATTGATTTCTAAAAGAGTTCCAACTTTTGAAAGAGCTCTTAGAGGAAATTACATCGAACCCGTTTCTTTTAGATTAGAATAAATACTTTTATAAAATTAACCAAATAGATCAAAAAGCATCTCCTAGGTCTTATCACGTCCTCTTGATATAGAATTTAACTGTAGGGCAGTGTGGATCCCATAATAAGATCAAAGCACACTAAAATTTATAGTACATACCTTGAAATGACACTCGTATAAAAAGAGTTCATGCAAGTATCGAGTATGTATCTCACTTTTTCACATAAGGGAAATGTTAATTAAAATTTGTAACTATATATGTTAATCAATTGTAGGCAGCGGACTCCAGTACGGGTGTTTAGCACCATCGCAGCTAAATAGTGTTACTCTTTACCCCTATTCACGACGGTTGTGCTATATGTACATAACAACTTATATAATGATTTATGAACAGATAATGTAACGAGATTTAATTGGATCAAAATCTCATCAATCAAATAACGCCTCGACTTATATTTTGACACCTCATCATTATATAAAATATTGTGTAAATAGTTATGTACAATAAGCATGTTCCTATTCCCGAACCATGTAGCACTACAGTTTTTTCAATCCTTTCTAGACCAGTGTGGTTCACAGAATAAGTTGATTAGAAGAAAGAAATGAGTTGAAATCATTTATTCATGCTTCCATGTTTTAGCATTGTAAATTGTTTCCTGTATAACTAAACAAAGAAAGCAAAGTTTTCTGCTGCTCTTCCTAAGAACCATTAGAATGACAAGGATTCAGAGCTTCATGAGCAGTGTCGAGCTTTCCTTGCCACAAAATCTGTAGTAGTTTTACACTTACTATTCAAAAACTCAGAAGATTAGATGCAGACAATATCCATGTTATAAAAGGAATAAAATCTGTAGACAAGTCGACACCAACCTGATGGTTTTCTCGGCTGCATACTGTGATTAGATAAACGTTTGACGACTATAGGAATAGGTATTTCACAAACATGATTGTAAGTCATCTCTGTCTAGCCTTCAAAATTAACCATCGGAAGATAATTCGAAGGAATCAGGTATTTAACATGGTAATGACAAATTCATTTGCAATTGTTATGTTAACCAAAGGAAATTCCAGAAACCTTTTCCACTCGATCTTTCGGTAAATGCTGCAACATTAAAGCCCGCGTTTTACCATCAGGTTTGAGGCCAAGCTCACGCATTTTGATGTATAGTTTTCTGGCCAAGTCCGTATTGCGCGTTAAACACATACCTTGAATAGCAGCATTATATAGAGATCCATTTGGTTCAGATTGCTGCATCACAAGTAAACATCATATAGAGTGAAGGAGCAGTGTGAATGCACACAACTATAAATGAACATGAAAACAAATCTAATTGCAGCCTAATCCCCGATCCCTCTCTTCTCCCTGTTCCCACAACACTGTGTATATATAGAAAGGAAAGGTATTAAAGTCCAAGGAAAAATAAAAAATAAAAAAAAATAAAAAAAAAATATATATATATACCATAAAAAGAAAAAAATAATAATCTTAGAACTGAATATGGAAGAAACCCCTTGCTAATAGTGAAAATGTTGTACAACAAGTTCCTTTCCAGTTAGGATCCCGATCAGTCAAAATCTCGTGGAATAGTTTTTCTGCAAGATATGATAAGCATATTGGGTAACATTTTCCATTAAGTGTTTCATATCTGGAGAAATCAGCATTCTACTTCAAAGGAGAGAAAAATAGTTTCTAAGATCCAGTAAAATATTGTATAAACCAGTAAACACACCTCTTGTCAGAGTCTTGGAAACTGACCAAAAACTTTGAATTCAAAATATTGAAAGGAAACATTGAAAGGAATATAAACAGAAAATGTGTTCCAAGATATGCACACACTTACATTTAGGATTTCCTCTACTTTATTCCAAAGAGAACCCCAAATGCAGCCTCTCATTAGTGATAATAAAGTGAATGTGTCTGGAGAGTGTTTCTGCTGAACCATGTGCTCATAAACTTGCAATGCAATTTTTGGCTTTCTTGCAGCCTCACAAGCTCCAATGACAAGATTATATGATGCAGTCGAAATAGAGAATCCAAAAGCTTCCATCTGCCACAGTAGCTGCAGTGCTCTATCCCATAATGCAAGCCTCTGGCAAGACATCAAAGCAGTGTTATATATATGTAGATTCAGAACAGAGTTGTGCTCTCGCCTAATGCTGTCAAAAAGCCGGAGAACATCAGCATGTCGATTTGCCCTGTACAATGCACAAAGAAGTGCATTCCATGTGTATGCATCGGGTGCATGTCCCAACAATTTCAGGGTATCAAAGACCTTAAATGCAAGTTCAACCTTTCCGGCTTTCCCAAGTGAGTTGATTAAAGCATTATATGCTATTAGGTTTGGTTTCATCCCACTGTTTAACATACTCTCGAAGACATTTAGTGCCAAGTCCCACTTCCCCTCATTTGCACACGCTCCAATAATAGCTTGCATCACATCATCGCTTGGACTTAGTTGATTCCTAATCATTTCTTGGTATGCATCAAGCGCTAGTTCGTGTTGACCACAGCGAACGAATATGCAAACAAGGAGGCGATATGTGACTACCGTCCCTACAAGACCATTATCTAGCAAACTTCTCCACATTATCTCGGCCTGAACCCAGTTATTAACTTTTCCAAACATTGATATCATCGTGTTATAAACAACTACATCAAAATATTTCTTGCTAATGCTGTCCCTTTCCGCTTCCTCAAACATGTTTAATGCCGCATCACAACCCCAAGAACTGGCAACTGCTTTCAGAACCAAACTATAAGTGTGGCCTGTAAGTATTTCATTCACCTTCATAAACTCGAAAACTTTCAAGGCATCATCGAGTCTTCCATTCCTCAAGAGACAGGAGAGAAGTGAATTAGAAGCATGTAAATCTGGAAGCAAACCAGAAAACACCATTGACCTGTACAATTCTAACACGCTTCTGACTTTATTTAATCTGCTGAGGTTCAAAATCCTTTTTGATAATATCTCTTCATCTCTTTCCTCCAAGTAATACAATCCATCCTCGATCAGGTCCATTGCCCCTTTCGAAACTCTTGAAGGAATATCACCATCATTCTGAACACCCAAATTCTGATCAGCTAAACTACCCCATGGAGGCGATTTTTGCTGTGTACAATTTTCACTAACATCCCCATTCTCTTTCAGAACAGGCATCCTTTTTTCTTCACAAACTGACTCAAACGCAACCCTAGCAACCTTATTAGGCACAGTGCCTGAATTATCCATTTCCATTGGCTCATTCAACAACCTTGTTCTTGATATCTTTCGGTTTGGAGTTCTAGACAAAATGCCACACTCCTCAGCTAGGGCCATCACAACACGGCCGTGAATTCTAGTGAAACTTTTCTTTGCTTTTGATTCCCAATTAAGATACCCCAAACAATTCATACACTTAAATTGGGTTCTAAAATCATTCATTTTTGAGCTAACATAAAATTCATGTAGGTGGTTATATCCATCTAATGAAATAATATTTGCAAGTGGACTTCTGAGTACCTCTATCACTACCATATTGACGCTAAATGCAGAAAATGAATACTCTTATTACCTTAATAAAGATTAGAATTCGTGAACATGTCCTGAATGTTAACGAACAGTTGTACCGCTAAAATTAAATATTGCAGCTATTTTGACAGATTAAAGAACCGAACAAGAACAATTTTTTACCTCAAAACTGCGAAAATATTACATATGCAAACAACTTAAAGCTGAATCCTTGGAAGGATATGGAGGCAGGAGAGTTTCATTAGAGAGAGAGAGAGAGAGATTAGACTGGAGAAAAAAATCTCGTAACAAACCAAATTTGAGGCCTGTTCAGAAAATTCACCTAAATAAACCTGCCACCATTAATGGACAGCCTTTTGGACCCACTCTTCCTGATCTGGACTTCCTTCAGAGCCCATTAAATGTTTGGGCCACTGAATTTGCCCGGTGAGTCATAACTGCTATGACCCAACTAGTTTTATTCACCAGCCCAGTCCTCTCCTTCAAATTCTCACGGGCCAGTAATTTCCTAGGCCCATCAGTTTATTAAAGAGAATACTGAATACCTTATTGCTAGAGCGGTTTGGTTTTGATAAAATCAGATTCTTAGTTTTGATGAAATTTGCGAATCCCATAAAATATATAGTAGAAAATGAGTTTAGAAAAAATGAGAGCCAAATCGTTAATATGATGACCCATTTATAAAAAATGTTTGCTGAACTTTTAATACGTGTCTGACAACTATTTTGATAGAAAAAAGAGTTTTGAATAGTAATTTTAAAGAGAATACGTGGTTAAAAAGTAGGGAAAAAGTTTTTGATATACGTGTAGAATATCTTATTGTGGAAATATGTGGTTGAAAATCGTCTGTAACAAATCATAAAATAAATTAAAGAATGTCAGAAAAACAAAAAATTGGGTGATCATTTATGTCATTTTATGTGGGATCATTTTAGTAAATAAGGATTTTTTTTTTTTTTTTAAAGTGTAGTATAACCAATAAAACTACGTTTGGTATCCTTTAATTTACTTTAATTTATTTCTCATATTCCGATTCTCATTTTCAACCACACATGCACATAATAAATATATTTTACACGTAAATTCAAAAAAAATTCCTATTTTTTAATCACACATTCTCCAAAAAATAATATTCGAAACGAAATTTTTTAAATTTAAAAGCCACCAAACAGGGGCAAAAATTATGGTGCGAATATAATTATTTATATGAAAAAGGTTGCGAAGCTACGTACCAAAAATTTACTACACATACCTTATAATATAGGGTGTAATTATAATTTACATATTGTATTTTACATATTTACATTTTATACACTACATCTTGCATAATAGTTAGAAAAACGTCATTTGTTGAAACTTCACAAATATGCCATTATTTTTAACTAAAATCACAAACTATTATATAACGTTTTTGCATATTATTTTCTAATTATTGATTTTTTATGAAATAATTTTTCTTTAAATAATATTTTTTTAATAAAATTTATTATCTTCTTTTCCTAAACTCTAACATATCAAATCAATAAAAAAAATTTTTTTAATAAGTTAATAAAATATTGAAAAATTTTAAAAACAATTTATTTAAATCTTTAAACGTTACAAAAGTAAATAAAAATTTTTAATTGTTATATTATTTAACAAAGTTTGTTCAATGAATAAAAATTAAAAAAAAAAATCAATTAAAAACATTTTTTATTAGTTATTATTTTGTAGCTAAAAGTCAATTTATTATTCATTTTAAGTTGGAATAATTTGCAACTTCAAAAATTGTTTTGGATGCATGCATATTTTTATTGTTATCTTATTACTAATGAAATTTTTTTTTCTACGAGAAAGCTTCGTAAAAAGAGAAGAATTTGTAAATATAAAATATGATGTATATGACGCAGTGATAACTCGACCGAATGTTAATTTATGAAAAGATAGCTTAATGCGAAAAAAAATAGATGAAAATGAAATTGAGCCCTTGTTTGATCTATATTATTTTTTTCATTCTCATTTTCAACCACACATTCTTCAATAAAATAATATTTTTCATAAAATAAATAACTTTTTATTCTTTTTCAACCACATATTCTCCATCAATCTACTATTTTAAAATACATTTTTTCAAAATAATGTGGCTTAAACACACTACTAATTCAATTATTTGAGAATAAAAAATCATTAAATAAATTAATATGTAAAGCATTACAATAATGTATAATTGATTTGACTTTCCTTCAATCTTTTGCACTTTTCTGATCCAATCTTTTGATGTTTTTTCAGTCAACCACATCAATTCCAACTGGTTCAACCTTAAAGCTGACAGAATCCTATGCTTCTTGGATTATGACCTCTCCCATTATTTGGTTCTTCTGAAATTTTCATTTTTTTTTTCTTTTTTTGAAGATTTCTTCTATTTAAATAAAAAAATTCACATATACGATTGATCCAGGTTTTATTCTGGTTTTTTAATACGCGATTTTTAGACTTTAATCGAATCCGTTCTTAAATTTTCCAGTTGAACGTAGAAGACTAAGCAGATTTTCAATATCCATATATTCTAGGAGAGAACTTTGAACGGAAGAGACAAAACAATTCTCTAATTCTTAAAACTTCACTAATTACACAGTCCAAATCATTGTAGTTCCCAATTTCTAATTCTTGTCTACATTACCAAAAGGACAGCCAAGTATGACACAATCAGACAACAGAACGACAAGTAATTCCTCCAGGACCATTCCAAAACTAAATCTTTTCAGGAAATGTGCTATTTGCTCAATACTTCATTTCCGATTCACAGAAACATGCAGTAGAGTACCCAACAAAATTCACAAGATCAGACGAGGTCGAGTTATGAAATGAGAGTATTTTTCAACTAGATTCCCATCAAAAACTGTTGTGGATCAATCTTCGAACTGTTTCTTGGAGTTATCCTCACTGTCAAAGGATGCTTTGGATTGTATTATAATCCGTACTCCTGAAGCAAGCCTGTTAGAAAAAAGTGAAAAAAGATTTTAGACCACACGAACAAGGACAGCGTTGAGCAACATATTTGAGTGCCCCTTCGTAAGAGTGAATTGGCAAGAACTTAACTTTCTTCGATTTTGATCACATTTTCCTTCTCGTCTCTGAAAGAATCTACTTTCTTCGACTGATTTTTTTCAGAGAAAGGCTCTTCAATTCTCTTGCTTCCGCCATTAGCCGTGCCAGATGTAATGTTTCGTGAACTATCCACTCGATCAGATGAGATTCGAGGTCCCTCAGAGAGAGGAGATCTCATTGATTCACATCTTGTCTGCTTAATCAATGAAGCCTTGATGGACCTTGGAATGCACTTAGAATGCGTGGAACTCGCTTCTTCCTTGTCTTTGACTGAATCAAACTTTTTGTCCGTTCTGCATTTCCAAATAATTCTTCTATTTCATTATAATAATTTATAGGGGAAGAACGTAAGTCCTGAATCACCTAGTCCAAAAGCTCAAGCAGTTAAAGAGGGAACAACTTCTTTATTTAAATTACGTCTTCAAAAGTATGCACTAGCTAGACCACTATTATACAATGGTACACGTAGAAATGAATGAGTGACATATAAGCAGATAACAAACTGACCTATCCGCATTGTATGAAGAAGATCGTTTTAGTGTAGTGACTCCTTCCTTGGGCACACTTGTCTCGACCAAACTTCCACTGAAGTATTCCTTGTCTTCCAACCTCAGACCCATCAGCCTAGGATTCTGAGAAAGACAATCCAGATCTCCCAGCATCACAGATGTCGAGAACAATGGAGACGGAAATTTGGAATGTGAAAAGCTAGGCTTGTAGTTAGGGATTAGGCCAAAACTGGGATCCTTCACCCCTATTGACCCACAAGATATCAATTGCATTAGCATATTTGAAGCCTTGAATTTTGTGTTTGATGGCATACGAAATTCCTCTTCTTCAAGTATTCTGAAGCTATTGAGCTTACTGGCATCCGCTCTGATTAGAGATTCCAAGGTGTCAGTCCGACCACTCGCCGAAGATGCACTAGATGTAGACGGAGGTGGCGAAACTAAATCCCTGCAGATCTCTGAAGTTTCCTTTACTAGAGGAACCTGGTTTTGATAAGGTTCCTTTCTCTCAGGCTCTAGTGATCCGTCATCAGTAGAAACACCTCTTGTGCAAGTCTCTCGAGTTTTAACAGCTGTGCCAGCATTTTCCTCCGTCTGAGTGGAGGCATCAGTTAGACCATTGGTCTGGTAAACCTTGTACTCTGTCAAGCTTAAAGGAGCATTCGAAGAGTATGTTTTCCCAACACTGGACTCTGGAGACACAGCCAATGAACATGGACGCTGAACCGGAGGAGACAGCTCATCATCCTGAGAACTCTTTGTAGTTCTACCATTCAAGCTGGAGGAGGAAGAAGATTCATCTTGGTTTCTGGAAGATGGTGGTTCTGGTAATGCTTTTAAATTCTGTAATGCAACATTTCTAGCCGGACTAAATCGACCTAAAAATACAAAAATGTTCAGTTCCAAACCTCAGATTCTGCAAGATACATTATCATTATTGAATCCATCTAGACATTGTTTACTCTTTCTGTAAAAGGTGGTATAATATCAAAAATTGAATTCTTCCGCCGCATCTTTTATATATACTTTTTTTCTCTCAATTCCATAGACATTGCTACCCTTCCTTTGAAGTCTGAAGCCTAAATAGACTTAAGAGTACAGAGTAAACATAAGCACTTTCTTAAGATTTCTTTACAACTTATCTCTTGAATTCCCATCTACTTAAGAAACATAGAACAATTCTCAACCTTAGTATCAAGTCACAAGCCTCAGTATTTCTGCAGTTTCGTTATAAAGACTACAATTGCAAGGTTGTTACCAAGTGAAGCATATCAAAGTAGATTTTATCGGAACTCAATAAGTCGGTATCTGGTACAATTTCGCCTACGTTTTTCACACTACAAAAGAACAAGTTGGCATTGAGTTCAATTAAAACTAGTTGTTCTCACATGAAAGCAGTAAATCATGCAGATAAACACAATGGCAGCATGAGAAACTGAATTACCAGAATCGGGTTCATCAAAGAGCTCAGAACCTTTGAGAACATACTCGTTCCCATGAGCAGGAAGGATGAAATCATCTTCACAAAGATCATGCCATACGTACCCATTCTTATAACTCCTGCATCCATAAACCACCACAAAGAATTCAGCACGATCAATCACAATTCGAACTTATAGAACCAAATATAAAATCAATTTTAACCATTTTCACCTCTTGCAAGACCAAGAATACATTGAAGCCATGCTTCTGCCTCTCAAAACATTAAGCCTTTCCATCACATCTACAGAACAAACAGAAGTTTCATAAACCAAAAACACTTACATAAAAATATTTATATTTCATACAAGCATAGGAGTAAATTGTACAGTACCTCTCAAGTAGAGGCCATCAGGAGAAGAGAGAGGGACTTCCATAAAATGTGGATGCTCGAGCTGTCGATTCCGGCATAGATAGTAAACTATAGGCACTTTACCATTATGCTGCTGTTGCTGTTTATAGTGATACTTGGGCGATTTTTCCGTCCATACTTTTGTTCTTTCTGGGCTAACTTGCCTGTATTTCTTCATTCTCCCCTCCATTTTTCGCCTGGAAGATATAGTTTATTTTGAATCCTCTCGATTATTAGTGACTTTCACGGAAACCCGTTAAAATTTGTGTTCCTGTTCTTCAATTAATTCGTGATTTGAAAACAAAAACTCCTGGATTTTTATAGTCTATTCTAATATTTGAGATGTAGTAGATCTGGAAATGAGCTCAAAAAGGTTAAAATCTCCAACATACAAAATACAAAGATAAAAGAAATCATTGAAGGTCAATAATATTGCATACATTCACTTATTTATACATAACGCACTACATAATGCTTGAAAAACTTGCACTGCTATCAAATAGAAAAATAAAGAACAGATTAAAAGATGCCCAGAAAATGAAAAAATGATCAAATGCAAGTAAAGCCCAGCTGCAGATTAACAAAATCAGTGGCCTGCTTCGTTGTGCATCCGTGTGTGTTTCCAAAAATCAAAAAGGAAAAAGGCGAACCAGGGAGTCAAATTAAAAAAAAAGACGCCCGCATTTAATGCGTCAGTGTGTGTCTGTACGCTGTTCTGATAGCTTTGTGGGGGTCTGATCAACTAAGTGACAGAGCAGAGTTTATAGATAGAGAAAGTAGAGAGAGAGATGAAAGGGACTGGACCGAGTAGCGGAGGAGTGAAGAAACGAAATTACTTTGTTCTTCATTTGATTTTGGCATTTTACGCTGTAAGTACTCGCAAAACAAATAGAAATGTATCAGTATGTTTCTTCTCCAAAAGGTAAATTTTCATTCGTACTTGCTGCATTTTTTACATTATAAGTGTACGATATTATAACAAGTAATATGGTGAACCTTTGAGTCCGAATGAACATTTCCACAAGAACCATACTTTAATACTTAAATTTAATATTTCTAATTTCTATTTGACGAAAGTAAAAAATTGTGATTGTTTTTCTAATTATATCTAATAATTAAAAATAGCAAAATGCACACACGGATTGATTTAAAATTCAAATATGAAATGAAATATTAGGGTATAACAATTTTATCTATTGATTACATTTATGTCTTAATTCAAAATTCGTAAATCTAATGTAGTATTCGATTGAATACTTCTATTGTATTCAATTTATCCATCTCGAGTTCTCATTGAACATATTTAACTAATTCAATCTCATATTTTTATATGAATCAATCTTAGTTAAACACGACATTAGGTTTAAGAATCCATATAACGATCGTAATAATTAGTATAAGTATCTATCGTTTTATACTAAATTATCGAATTTTACCATATATTGTAAGTCTAAAACTCACTTTTTGATTCGTAAAAGATTCACAAAATCATTAAATTATTTATCGAGTAATTCAAAGTATTAAATTCATAAATAAAATCAACACATATATGAAAAGAACTAGAATTTTGAATAAAATAAATAAAAGATCTTAAATAGATTACATTGCTCGCCCTAATAAAGAATTTAGCTGCTCATAATGTATGAAGAAAAATAAATAACAATAAAGGAGTACATCACTGGATTTTGAATTGAGATGTAGAGAAGTGGATGAGTTTTGCACTAAATTCCTCTTTTTGTTCCAAATTTTGATTCCAAACCCCTGATTTGTTGTTTTTTCCTTCGATTTTGCTATCTACTTCTCAAGTTGTATTTTGTGTATCCCAATGTGTGGAACCCTCAAAAGTGCTTCCATTCTTTTGTTTATATTTTTCCTAATGTTTTTTCCCGAATTTGGAGACTAAATTTTAAACGGGCAAAAAATTTGCGCCTTATATGATAGCAGGCGGCACTTAGGCCATGTGAGTGGCGCTGTGACATTATGGTGGCGCGCCGCCTCTGGAGAAAAATTTAGCATTGCAAATCCTTTAATATTTTTTATCATAACTTTCTTTCCAATATTCAATTGGGGTTATTTAAATTGAGTTGTAAAGATAACTTAAAAGTGTTAAAATTTTACTAGGATAACTTTTTTCCAATTCAAACTTTTACTAGGTCAAAAATAGGTTCCAATCTCCGGCTAAAAATTTAGAACATACTTGTGCGATTAAAAATTGATTTGTGAAAATATTTTGATCATATTTCACTCATTTTTTACTTCTAATTTCATTCAATTGACACCTAGCATTCTCAAATTTTCATCGTGAGGGTCGACACAACTTTGAGTATTTATACTTTAATCCCTAAACACTGGATATTACTCTTTTTCGTCAATTTTCGATTCTTTAATTCTTTCAATTTCACTTTCATTCATCAAGTCTTACCTAATAAACAAAATGTTTAATAAATTAAGTTATAACTGTCAAAAAAACAATTAAATATCTATATTTTTATATCCAAATAAGTGTATAAAATATACTTTTCAGTGCTCACTAAACTTTCAAAGAAAGTTTAATTAGGTTATTAAACTTTAACTTAGTTTAAATATCTCCACTATGTCCCGTTTTGTCACCTATCATTTTTACGAAAAATGCTTATTTGGTGCCCCATCTTATGACTTGTATTCCACGTAATCACTATATAGCACCTTACAAACGAAATAGTTTAATGAAGGTCATGGCAGGCTTTAGTTAAAATATTAAAAGATATATTTATTTTATTTTTACACTTTTATAATGTAAAACAGTGATAAATGGCATTTCACAGATCGTTTACGTGGAAGATTGGTTGTGGTACATTTGTCAATAAAGAATTTTTTAATAAATTTGGAATAAGTCAACTTAACATTGTGGTGAAGTTTAAAAGTAAAATTGAATATAAGTTACCAAAATGAAATTAAATTGAAGTTTAGTAACCCATGAGACAATTTTAAGTTTAATGATCCAAATCCAATAGAAATTTCACTTAAAAAAAAAAAAAGGTCAGAAAAAAGAGTTGAGTAGAGCAGTGTTCTAAAAAGTTCGTCTAGACTATGATACTCGAAAGCTCGGACAAAGCGTCTCGCATCGAGCCTAAACGCTTTATTCATTTTTTTAATATGTTTTTCTTTTTTAAAAAAAAAATATTTGACTTTAATTTATTGATTCTTTTTTTTTAAAAAAAACTTTTCATTTGACTTTAATTTCAAGTTTTTAAAAGATTTTATTTGTACAAAAGTTAAAAATGATTTTATCTAAATAATTAAATAAGATTTAAGTGATGATACTATCTACATTATGTAATTATAATATTGAAACTCGTTATTTTGTTGTAAACTTTAAAAATGTGTATGAAATTCTTATAAATTTATTAAGTAAGATTTCTCTAGTTGTAAATTAAAACCATGAAAAAAAATTTAAACGAAAACTTAAAAATTGTATAATTGACTAATTGTAAGAATTATTAATTACATATAGTATTTTATAATTTTAGATGTTTGATATGTATTATTTTAATTATTAAGTAATTTTTAAAAAGATTAGAAATTTAAAATAAATATTAAAAATAAGAAAACATTTTTTTTTTTACGTCTAAGCGTTGTCTAGGCTCATAAAGCTTGAAACTTCATGTCCATTCTTAGCCACGCTTTACGCTTTTTAGAACACTGAAGTACAACATGCCAGACAGTATAGCCCATGTTTGAGCCTCATTATTCAATTTTTTTCTCAAACTCATTTTTAATTATACATTCTCCCAATAAAATAATTTACACATAAACTCAAAATTTTTCAATACTTTTTAACAGCGCACTCTCTAAGAAATCATTATTGTAAAACTTTTTTTTTTTTTTTTATTTTGGAAAATGGGGTTCAAACAGCTACTTAATAAACAAATAAAAATAAAATTTTGGGTTTGAAGAGGCCGTTTTGGGATTAACTAATCAGTTTTTAAAAAATAATGTTATTTATCATTATAACGATGGAACGTCGGTGATGTAGCAATTTAGGTGGAATAATTGGATAGAACAATTCAATCTCACTCTCACTCTTAAAATTTGAGCTGTCATATCTCATTATTCTACATAAACTACCACATCACCTATTCTTCATCATTATAATGATAAATAGTATTACTCGTTCTAAAATTATTTTTATGAGTTCTAAATATTTGATTTTTATAACTGATTAGACTTTTGCATTGGTTCTCGATATTCGGTTAAACTAGTTAATTCAGTTTGACTTTTTTAACAATAGTTTTATTTCTTTACATCTTCTTCCTCTAAAAATAAGGATGAGTTGCGATCACTCGACCTTGATGCATTTTCGGTATGTATTCTAGTCTCTAATGGCCAGATGTCAGTCAATGAACCGGATTTTAATTTCTTTTTCCTTTATAATAATGTTTTGAAGTATTTAACTACCTTACTAACATGTTACTAACATGTTATTACAACATATTAGCACTATAAAAAGATTGTTGCTTCTTTTTCTTATGTTATGTTATTCAATCTTGTCCAATATTTTGTACCAAATATACACATTGTAAATTTTATCATATTCAGTATAACAATCTTAATCCTAAGTAAAAAGATGCGTAAATCGGTGACAGTCAGGATTCGACATCAACAGAAACTTAATTTAAATACGAAATATTTCAAACACAAAATATTATTATATTAAAGATAAAAAATATATAAAAATTCATATGAAAATAAAAGCTTTCAAATTTCAATGGAGGCCTGGAACCACCATTGACCCCAGCTCCCTCCACCAATGGCACATATGGTTCTTGTCGATGATTTTATTCTCTACCAAACATTTTCCTTAAATAGTCGTTAGCTTGGAGACCACATGTGTGGTTGGATAATGGACTATTATTTGGTCACATTTTTTGCAACAATTATGGTCCCAACCTAATGTATCCAAACGACCGGCCAGTGGTACCCACTTTGTGGAGCCAAGAAGCACATGTTATTTTGCCACCAGGGACGGAGTCAAGAATTTTATTGGGCAATATTTAATCAAGGTCGAACTTTTCGATCATGGATTTAACGATATTACGACAACGATAAATATGACATAACGATAACACTAATAAGATGATCATCTTCTTCCTTTGTCCAGGATTAGTGGGAAGTCGTGCAACATCAAAATCCATTTTATTCAATATCTCCTCTTCAGCATTTTCTACTAATGATTTTCTTTTAAAGAGTCTCTCCATTGGCACTACACACTAAAATAAACCACAAGTGACAATTAAATACTAATTCATAAGAAAATCACTATTAATTTTTACTAATTGGTAGAATACCAGAAAATCAACACTTATAACTAATTGAAAGAAATCAAGATTTCAAAAATCCATCACAATATTACCAAGATTCAACATTCACATAATCAAAATTCTCAATATTAAACAGAAAAATCTCCAATATTAAATAGAAAAATTACATGTTCAAGAAAGTTTTTGCTGCAAATTTGAGGGCCCAAGGAAATGTGAGTTTTAAGCAAGAAATGAACTTCGAAAATATTTCAAAACAAGGGCATATTAAAAGAAAATTTTGAATTTCTTGTCAATGGGAGAGAGTCAGAAAATGTCACTCGTGCACTTGGAGTAGGCGAAGGAGGAGGAGAAGTGAGTCAAGTGACCGGAGATAGCGAAATTAGTGCCGATTGTGCCTTGAGTGTTGGTACGAAAGGCGAGCAAACAGAGTGGGTAGAGATAGTGAGAGAGCCGTAGACGAGAAGGAGGGGATGAAATATCTGGATTTGGTGAACCAGGTTGGGATAATGGGTTACAATTTTGGTCTCTCTTCGGTTTCAACTTTTTTCATTTTGGGTTGAGGCAAAT
>CAIGRN010161933.1:0-21636 GCA_903798345.1 Fraxinus anomala | reverse complement strand
AAAAAAAAAAAAAAAAAAAAAAAAAAAAAAAAATGCAGTTTAAAGTGATTGTACTTTAAAATTCGATTTCAATTTTCATGTTGCAAACAAACGGTCAAAATTGAATTCGTTTTTCTCAAATGTGATATTTTCCATGGAATTCTTTGGAATCAAATATGGCCTAATGGTTTGGAATGATTTGACATAGGGGAGTAATTTGTGGATGAATGGTGGTTTTAGCTAATACTGGCTGATTTAATTAATGATGGTGTGCTACCCGCAAATTAATTTAGCAAGATTTGAGGAGTTAAGTGATTTTCTTTTTTTTTTTTAAATATACTTTCATATTGTAGTTAGTATGGAAATTAAAAAAAAAAAAAAAGTGTGGTGTAATTTTTGAATATTTAATTTTAAACATGTAACTTGTGTAATTTCCTCCTGATTTTCCCCCACATCAAAAATACACTGGAGTAACCTTTTGAAGGCAAAAGACTCCCAATCAAGACCATTCCCAATTTATTTTTACTTTTACATAAAAAAAAGTTTGTGAAAGCTTATAAACAATAAAAATAGATAAAGTGTATCGATAAACTCATCACGTTATGTATGAATCCTAATACTTGTATTTTGCATTATGTAAACAAACTTTTATCTCCTCATAACTAATAAATCACAAGAGACGGCACATCTACAAAATTAACTTCCAACTCAACTTAAATATACACTTCTTAGCTCTTGTTTGAACCCATATTTTGAAAAAATAAAATAAAATAAAATAAAGCATTCTTGAATATTATTCTGATCCCATTTCAACTACACATTTTTAATAAAATAATATTACATGCAAACTCAAATTTTTTTCTTATTTTCTAACCACAAATTTTCTATTAATACACTATTCAAAAATATATTTTTTGACAAAAATGGGGCTCTTGCAAAATCAATACAGTTTTGAAATCATCTATTACGAGAGTGAGAGAGAGAGAGAGAGAGAGAGAGAGAGAGAGAGAGAGAGAGAGAGAGAGATCATCGTTTCCAATTCCAACTATGTCAACTTGAAGATTTACTTTTTCAAATTTGTGAGTGATATTTTGAATATACCTAAATAAATATAAGAGTTTGTTTGAGTCCCGTTAAAAGATTAAAAATGAATTGTGGAATAATTGATTAATGGAGAATATATAGTTAAAAAACAAAGAAATTTTTTGAATTTATATATAATATTATTTTATTAAAGAATGCGTAGTTGAAATGAAAAGAGAAAAATATATTTTGAAAAAAAATTGAGAATCAAACAAGGGTTACAATTAATAAACTCTTGTAGCATGTTTAGTATGCTAAAAATAAGACAATATTGAATATTATTACATAAAAATTAAAGTTTTATTTATTGTACTGATGAAAAATCCATGTCAATTAATTAAGAAAAATGTTTTCTAATCCTTGTGACTGAGTGATATACATGGTTGTTCCCAACACAAAATACACAGTATATTTGTCCGGTTTGAAGTTTGAATTTTTTGCACTCGGGACATGGACAGTTGAATTTTGAAAATTTAAGGTAACATTCACACTTCTCAAATCTAAAACTGGTTGATTTATAGCAATAATAACATGAACAGTCTAAAATGTAAATAGACGAGTCATGAAGATAAAGAGGTTAGAATTGATCAAATATTCTTTTAAAGGAAATATTGATCAACACGGTGTGAATAATCTAACGTCAAAACCGTCACACCCTACTCAGTTTCCTCGATATTATTAAGTTCGAAACTTTCTAAAGTTCCGTCTCTATTTTATTTTTTACATTGACATGTATGGTACTTGACTTTTTCTATTTCCATGTAACGTTCAATTCTATAATCCACATTTTTACGGGCATACAATATATTTTATAGAGTACTTAGTCGTAGTATTGGGCTTTCATATCATTCTTTTACTAACTTACTATCCAATATTATTAGGCTTTTAACTCCATAAAATAATATAATATATGAATATTTTTGTGTTGCTATTTAGGAAATTGATATTGTTTGAAAAAATAAAGTTACCTGAAAACAATAAATGAAGAAAATGTCTGGATTGTAAAGTAGCAATCAAACTTTTGTGCATCAAAAGAATAAAAAACTTTAGAAAATAATAGGTTGATGAAAGCAGGCCTTGCGTACACAGTGAATTCCAATGGACATATTTGCCACAGCTGTACCCAACAATTTCTGATTTATTCTTTTTCTTGCTTAATTTATACAATATGGTATCCCTTGAAATTTGCAGCATGTTTGAAATCGTGCTCATATGTTAGTATTCAAGAAAATGCTGACTAATCTACGGAAGGGTGATCTAGGGGATGTCAAAATAGATCGAATCGTGTATATTTGATTTATCTGCTAAGATTTATTGTCGACTCAAATTGACTAGAGTAGTGTCGTGTCAAGTTATTTAGACTTTGACATGGTGACATGATTTAAGCTCTTACGAACTAGCACATGTCAACCAATTCAAGCAAGCTCATATTTCGTTTTAAAAAGAAAAAAACATAGCATGAATTTATGAAAAATTTAAAGTGTACCAACTTGCTCTGACTCAAAATAAATAAATAAATAAATGACCAACATGGGTCAAAATCAACCGCATCACACCAAAGGTGGTCAGACATGGATTACCTAAAAGTCGATACTACTAAGTCAACATGATCCGATTTATCTCGAGCGACCTCATTTTTTGAAATATTCTAATAGGGAATTAAGAGATAGCTTAAAATTTGTATGCTACATATTTGGGATGATTCGAAATTTACAAGTATTATCCATCGATTCATTAAATTATTGAATCCAACAAGAATCTTGCAAACAAACATGCAATTTATTCTCTAATCCTTACCCAGCAATAAACCCAAAAGGAGGCAATATGATCATAAGACACAAAGGTTGTCTGTATATTGTTAACATATATATGACATATTGATGGATGACTTTGATTGCATTAGGAAACAATATTTAGTGGTATTATCCTAAGTTTGCCCTACCAAGGAGACAATTGAAGTATGTGTACGCATTAGCTTTCGAACATGTGCAAGTGGATTATAAGAGCAAATTTGATGCGTAAAATTCCATTTACAACGAAATACAATTTCATAATATTTATTTGCTTCCGTCCCCGCAAAATCTTAGTCGATATGGAGACGAAATGGTTATTTTTTATATATAATTTTTTTTTTTTAAAAAAAACATTATATATTTCATAATGAAACTGTCATATTTGATTGTTTCCAAAAACAAAAATTATTAAACTTCCAATTGAAGAAACAAACTACTCATGAATACGTGTTGGAATGATATTATTAGCAATCCATTTACATGTTTGTACTCGATTTTTCTAGAGTTCGTGCCCTGATCATGACTAATAATTTAAAATTTCTCTTCTTTGGAACATTATAATCAAATCTTGAGTGGGCCAGAAATTTATAAAATAGTGAATTTGGTGCTTAGTCGATCAATGTATACAATATTTCTCGTAAGTTCCTGTTTTCATTGTATTTGATTGATCAATGTAGCCTTCAAATTATGCACCTTACGAAGAATTCTTCTAGATCGGTTTTAGTGCGGTTCCTATGAAAGGTTCACCAACCTTCCAAGAATGTAGCTTATGACATCAAAACATGAGTAATGTTAATTAAGTTGAAAGCCCGTCCAGCATTCTGTAGGGTCAAATAAGCATAACTAAGCACGTTATCTTCGAAATCAATGTTTGAATGCCGTTAACTTTAATTTTATTATAGATCGAGCTTGTAATGTATACTCGGAATAATTTCGACAAGACATCATGTTTGCACCATAACAGTTTCCCTTTCTCATTTATGAATCAATCTTCACATCGATGGGTTTGTTTCACAAATTTCATTTGATTATGGATGACTAATGCAAAAACAGCTTCTTGACTCTTGAGAACCCATTTTTGCTATCAAACTAAGATCATGTGACTAAAAATATGGTGCAAGAAATGAAAATTCAAGGCATTTATCATAAATTAGGCATTATAATCTAACACAACCAAAATAAGCAGACACATTTCAGCTATGTAGTGAGTTTCCATAGCAAGAGAAAATGCTAAAACTGAACCTATACATAGATATACCTTATACCCCCACCCCACCCACCAGAAATTTCCCATTACAAAACATTTCAAGAAACCCAAATTACATGGATGATCCAATCTCCATTTGCTCATCATAAGAAAATAGAAAATTGGATGTGGCAGAACTATAGAGAACTAACTCAAACTCTAAGCAAATAAATGCTAAGTTCAGGACCTCCATGGCCATCAGGGTTCATCATGTAAAAAGCTTCAGAATCTTTAGACCCCACAACTCTCTCAAATTTTGCTCTCATGTACATTAATTCCCCCTCTGGTTCCACCCCATTTCCTGCACCAGGCAACACCCCTGCACCCATGGAAATTCGACCAATAGAATTCAAGATTTTCCACTCCTCTGGCCCACACTCACGTCTCACTGCATATCCACATTTCTTCCCATTACAGTAAGTCCTCCAAATAGGCTCCTCTAAAAGCTTCACACCCTTTTTCTCTGTCCTTTTATCACATTCAAGTGCAATTCTCACAAGCCCAGAAGCCATTTCTTTAACCAAAATGCTTGTTGGAGTTGCAAGTTCAACTAAAAATGCTGGGCTCAACTTGAAATCCTCTTGAAATGCAAAATGCACACGCCCCCTTCTATACCCAAAAAGTGTGCCCACAATTTTTGTTCCCAGCCCGGACGAGAGATGTGTTCGATTCTTGCCTAATGAAAGTACAGACCGTATCTTAGAAAACGCCACCAGTGGCTGCTTCTTTTTCTTGGGTTCCTTCATTGGACCTGCAGATAATGAACGCGCTGGAAAATTCAGTTCCTTATCATCTGAAGAGGAGCTGAAGTTCAAGATTTCTTCCATATCATCTTCTTCTTCATCTTCAACCTTCTTTCTGAAGTTGAAATACCTCCTAGAAAAGGAGAAAGAGTCGTGGGGATTCTTGGCCATGATTGTCTTCATTTTGGGACAAAACAAAGAGACAAACAAGAAAAAGATTAGAGGGTAGAAGATTTTGATTATAGATTATGGGTTTTTCTTTTTTTATGGGGTGATTTTATTCTAAGTTTCTCGTCCGTATTGTCAGCCTTGAATGACTGAGAAAAAAATGGCAGGAAAATACTGACAAAAGAAGGTGAGCAGACCCACCTAACTGTCAAGAAAAATATGTGACATTAACAAGGGTAGAGACAATAAAACATACACAGAGAGAGGGAAAATGAAATAAAGAAGAAGAGACACAAATGGGAATAGGTGTAAGTTGTATCTGAGGAGACATGTATTTATCTTGAATCTTTTTTTCTACCGGTGGGGACATTGACAAATGTTGGGGGTGTGTATTGTCACATTTATCACCTCAATTCCTCATTTAAAGATTTAGGAGGGTAGATTCCTAAATTGAATTTAATTTATCAATAGCGACCATAAACAATAATCTATAATATGACTATATATGGAACACTTTCACGTCATGCTCTCTAATAAAGTTGAAATGTATTTTTATCTATTGAACAAATATGATGGTGCCACGTATACTACGTTCACCACATCAAATGTATATCATTTATTCTATTTTTAGTGTATTTTAAGTTCAAAAGTACATTGAGAGTACAAGTTTGATTTTTAATTAAACTAAACGGGGCTTAGACTCCGTTTGATAAACATTATTATAGAATGAGAATGAAAAATATAGTCGTTATTGAACTCCACACAAAAGATTATTATAGAATGAGAATGAAAAATATAATCGTTATTGGGCCCCACACAAGATATAGAAATTCAAAATTGATGGCTTGATATAATGAATAATGATCATATTTTTCATTTTTATAAAAAAATGAGAAACAAACAGATATGGAATATGAAATAATTGTTAAAAATCGTAATTTGTGGATACCTTCGGCACCTAGATTAATACTAAACACCGTTTTGTCAAGTATCGTGATTCATTTACTTGTACACCAATTTTTTCATCAATTAGTATTATTATTTGAAAGTATTGATTTAGAATTAATCCAAAAATGAGTACAAGTAGTCGTAGAGTGAGTAGCTAGGTACACCTTGACTGACTAAATGGTTGAGTTTGCATTGGAAACAGTTTTAAAGGCAGACCTAACTGGACCCACTTGGACTATTTCAATTCGTACACTGGCAACATGGTGCACTGCACCCATATCCACCAGGTCCCATTGCCAGATTTTTGTTTGGGTACTTGACACCCGCATTATTACTCCCAATTTTCCAATTAAAATTAATCCCATATTTTATTGAATTCATAAATTTTATTAATTTTTCAATCATACAAATAACATAACGTCGTATAAATTTGTTAATTGGTTGGGCTTGTGGTGGGTGTATATGAGATGAATTCTTAAATATTTTATGTCATCTTTAATTACCCTTTATAATTAAATCAAATTGATTCCAATTGATTTCAATCACAAGGTGATATCGTTATTCAATTATTAGGCTCGTTTCATAAACGTGAGCAAAGTCTATAAAAAAAAGCACTTCGTAAGGCAATCAATATCGACTTAAAGTAAAAACTACAGGAGTGCAAGACAAAGTAAGTTTTCTCGAAAAAAATGTGGCATTGTCTTCTTTTTCTTCTTCTTCTTTTTTTTTTTTAATTATGTTTTAGACAATAATTGCAAAATAACAACAAATTACATAAATTTAAATTTAAAAATAAAATCAATCAATTCATGCACATCACTTGTGTCATTTTTAGTACACTAGTATCAATTCACAATAGGAAGATCCACAATTATTAACACAAGTAGTTGAATTTTGATTAAAGATTGAGATTCTTGAGTTTGTCCCACACCCACACCAACCCCTTGCATATGCACCACATAGCTGGCTGTACACATTGCTTCAAAGGTCAAACCTCATTGAATTTTGAGGCTTGATTACTCTTAACCCTTTACAACTACTAATTCTTAATTAAAACATTTTGACGTGGATTCAAAAATTTATGGGTCAACTATCCAACCACTAGGGCTAAAACTAGGTTCGTTTAGTTGCCTAACACAAATCAAATCTATAAAGTATAAACCCACTTGTAAAGTTCATGTTAATTAAGGAACATGAAAACACCCTTAACTAATTTCTACTTCCGCCCGACTTTTTTGTCTTAAGAATGTTGATTTTAAGAATGAATAATCGTCTTTCGATCCTTTCTACTGAGACACAAACAACTAATTGATTTCACTTTTTGAACATGGTTTTATGTTCGATTAGTGAACCTTGAATGCCAAAAGTGCCATTGAGATGATCTCATAGTTCCTTTGAGGTGGAGATAATGGGGTCTGTCCATGAATTTATATACGACGCTAACTTATAGCAATAAAACTTCGTTGTCGCTTATTATAAAAATATCGAGTGGTTATAATAGTTAAAGGTTTTGTAGAATACAGAGAAAATGTTTACCGAATTCAATTTCATATTTTAGAAAGATACTGAAAATCATTAGATTGCAAATAATTTATAATGTAGCTGGAATAATTAAGGGCTAAAAGCACAATAATTGAGCCCTTATCAAAGATGGGCTCGTGACAAGTTGGACTTAGACCCACTAACTGAACCTTTCCCGCTGCTACTGTATCATGTTTGGTGCCCACTGATTGAACTGAATATTCAAATACAAATATAGAAATGTAATAAAATTAGTCATTGCTAAGATTGTGGTTATCTTGGAAATGCCAATTAGGATATCCTTTTTTAACCATTATAAATATCAATAGGCTTCTTGCTAATATTAAGCAATTTGAAAATATGTTTTCAACAGAAATTATCCCCTGTACGCATGATAACGATGATGGCGGGAGAGCAGGATGGATGCATCATGAAAAGTTAGGGACTCAAAGTGTCAATGACATTAAACATTAGGGTATTTGGCTACATAACATGTCTCGTAGTGCGGTGAAAGCCAGATGGGGACTGAAAAGTTAGGGATGTAAGTGTCAATGGCCTTAAATTTAAGGTGCTGCAGCTACAAATCATGTATAGTAGAGCGGTGAGAGGGTGGAATTGGGGGGCTGAAAAGTTTTGGACCCAAATGTCAATAACCTCAAAAGTTAGGGACTGATGCTACAAACCATGTTTCATATAGCTCCTCAGTAAACCTTAAATTTTCAGTTATTTACAATGTACCTCAGAATCTCAGACTACGAAGACCATTATAACTCATAATCAATCATTCCAAATCAACTTATAATCTATATTGTGCCATGATGCATTAATGTTCAAGGTATCCTTGAACTGAACGGTTTTAATAGCAGACGAGAGTCAAGGGGAAAAAATGCAAAACAGAGAGCAAGAGAAATCCATAATTTGTTCAAATCAGAGTTTGTTTACTAAGAAAGAAATGCAAGTACTAAAAATCAATGTACATAAACAGATCAAATAAGCCACTCCTTTCAAGTGTTTGATCAGAAAATCATATTTAGCAACAACGGCTAACCTGTGCAATCACATTCTGTCAAACAAACGCACAATATTTAATGTGACGGAAAAGGATTTAAACCACGTAGCACAACAGTTTCTAACGGATCAAATAACGGCTTTGGAAGATTATCCCAGTCATACCAATCCCAACCATCACATTTCTCGGGCTCAAGATTGTTGGGCGTCTGTTCAGGATCTACCATCACCGCACGCATGAGGATGGCAATCAACTGAATGCGCTTTGGTTCTGAAAGGACATTGTTGGTGACAGTGAGAAACTCAATTTCTGTGATGTCCAGCCCAGTTTCCTCCTTAATTTCTCTGGCTGCACATTGCTCAAAGCTTTCTCCTGAAAGTAAGAGAATGAAATACGGAACTGATAAAGTGAGAAGAAAATAAATAAGTTTAGCTTTTTCTGGTGAACGAAAAGGTAGCATTCAACTCCAGGTTCAGAGTTTTATGTCAACTAAAGCAATTGCGGTTATCTTGTAGATATAAGGACAATCTACTTCACAAGTATTTTCCTGCTCTTATTTGTGTTATAGGTTGTGAACTTAAAGAATAGGTGATAAACTACATCTCTTGACAATCCTAAACTCATGTCAAACATATACCCCGTTTTACGTGACCGATATTTGGACTGAAATTCTCCTAATGAGTGAAATGCAGTATCTCCTGCTCTATACCCTATCTCCATCCTTACCCTGACTCCATTCAGATTCTTTTTAGCAACATCTGATGTACATGCAGCAGAGTGAAGTTTTAACTTCAGTTCAACATTGACTCGTCTCTCGGACATGATGTCAAGTACTGGTAGAAGATGATTCTTTTATGAAAGACGAGCAAAATAATTTTTATGGCTATTGAAAATCGACTCTAAACTTAGTTAAAAGTCAAAAATCTTATTGTCATCAAATTATTAAATTATCATCAAACCACACTGCCATTGAAGTGACCTCTACAAACATGACTTCACTCAGTTTTCCCTTCACAGTAAATTCTAACATACACGAGAAATTGTCAGAACCATGAGAAAGAAGATATATAGATTCATTTAAAGGTCTTCAATATTTTCTCAAAGAAAATGACATGGGTGATGCACAGGATTATACAACTTGAGCAAATATTGTAATTAAGACTCATGGAGCTCAGACATTACTAAAATGATAACCCCTCTTCTATCTGATCATTTGTAGAAATTTTAAGTTATTTTTTCCCATCATATAAGAATTAGCACCCTGAGCATTTGGGTGTATAAGGATAGACCGACTCAGACAACCCAAAAAAGAAAAAAAAAATCCTCATATTTTTTGACATTTAAGCAAAGGTTGTTGTGAAGTGAAATAAACAAAATCATTTGTTATTAAAAGTCGAAAGAAAATGTTGATTTGCAGAGTAAAATGATATATTAACTTCGCCAAAAGAACACGATATATGTTCTCCTTTCATTTTACTACTTTAAATATTTATGTTTTATTTTCTTTAGTTATTCGTGAAATACTCAGACTTTCCAATGAGGAACTGTTCAGTCCCCATGAGATGCAGGAATGATCAAATCTGTACCCATGCATTCTCATCCACCATGAGTGGAGTCGATGGATATGACTAGAATGATAGAGATGTCAACGCAACGGAAATTAGGAACTATATAAAATATTTGGCGTCTTATGATATGCTCTTCTCAGCATGTTCTCAGAGCACTTCAACTCAATTTACTAACTATTTAGCGTGAAATTTGTAGGATGGATAAATCCATTCACAAACTGTTTACCAACATGGAGTAGGACATCAGTAATACAACTCAGGAGAAATCATGCAAATCAACAGAATCACTCTTTTAAGACCCTCAATATAAGTTAATGTCACTTAGCCCCTCTCAAAAGAGGATTTATGGGCAAATTCACCTACAGAAGGAGGAGCATCCAAATGGAATATAGTACTAATAGGCTGAAGTCCAATAAAGAGTAAAGAGCATATTCACTACTCTTGACACATCTTTCTTTAAACAGCCTTAGAGCATGTTTGGCTTTGTCTCTACCTACAAAAGAAGCTACTTTTTTCGCCAACATTGGCTTAAAATTTTATCTTTTCTCGGCAGGCAGTAAGAGTCTTACTTACTGCCGACAGAAACAAGTTTTTGTCCCCTATATATGTCTAGATGAGCGCATTCAATAGTTCTCCATCTTAGAAGAGTCTTCCCAATATTACATTCCACATAAGTTTTTTCCCAAATCAATCTTTAATTCAAAATGCAAGGCCGTTTCCCCGCCCGTATATTTCCAACAAAGGAAATAGAGTATGGGACGTGCCTTCACCGTCTTCCAGTATTTGCCCGAGGGAGTTAGGGGAAGCAAATGGTCCTTTATTGAGTTCCTGTTGCCATGGGCAGTCTCAAATCTTTTCAAGAATTTGGTCAAGTAATTACATTTTAACATTATCAAACACATCTACAAGTTAACCTAAAAATCTGCTAAATCTTTAACCACAAATTCATCTCTATATAGAAATAACATTGATCATAACACAACTGATTTCTACCTGAATTTGTAATTTAATTATTTAAGACTCTCCCAACACAGTATAGTGGCAATAATCAGTATAAAAATAATGATAAGTGCAAAATGTAAGAGGAAGTTTATGGACTAACCGAATTCGAGGTGGCCGCCGGGAAGGGCGAATGTGTTGCGCCCAACGGCGGTGCGGCGGCGACCCAGCAGCACTTTATTGCCCTTCAGCAGGAACACCCCCACCCCCAATTCTGGCTTAGGTAATGATGCCATTGTGATCGAAGTGGCAAACTGTGCACACAAAAGGGAAAATGTGTTAATAACTTGAGCACTAAAACGAAAAAAAAAAAAAATATTAATCTTTATGGCTTAAAATTCTAAGTCCATTAATTTGATTAGATATACACAGTATTTTGGTAGCCATTTTCTTGATATTTTTAGAATTTTTTTACTGTTGGAACAGTAACGTGTACCCATTACAGCCATCCTTTTTGACTCACCCGAGAGCAAATTCTCTAAAATGTGAACGTCTTGCTCAGTCCAAGATTTCAAATAGAATATATTTATTGCATTTGAAACCTAAAAGAGTACATCAAGGGAGTCATCAAAATATAACATTTCACATGAAATTGAGGTTGGATCTTTCTTTAGTCACTCGTTTCTTTAGTCTCCGAGGTGGGGTCTTTCAATCGTACATGACATCCATGCTTATTCTGATTTTTATTTTTATTTTTTTAAGAATAATGCTCATTGGACAAGGATAATGACAGAAATGGAAGTGATAGGGTAACGTGGCAAATAGTGATTGAATATTTTTTTTTTTTAATTGTCCAATCATATATTGACATATGTCTCCCATATCATTGAGTCTGTCACTGTAGTGTAACTCTTTTTTGTATTGATTATATGTGGAAGAAAGGGACTAAATATTTAAAAATAAATTAAGTTATTAAAAATATGAAGCTGAAAGCATCCCATTCGAAGGCTATAAGATTGTTCAAAGATTAACCATTTCCATAAAATATTGCACTAGACCAGTTGGTAAAAATTAATTTTCTTAAAAGATTGTTTAGACGATGCCTAGAAATCGCCTAAGCTCGAAGCTCAAGCAAAACGTTCCACTTTGCGCCTAGGCGCTTTTTTTTTCTTTCAATTATTAAACGGTTGAATTTTTTTCTTCCTCAGATCTTCTCTTTATCGTCTCTAGATGTGCTTTATTAATTTTTTATTTTTTTCGTTTTTTCAAAAGTCTTTTATTTGACTTTAGTTTATTAATTTTTTTATTTTTAAAAACTTTTCATTTGACTATAATTTCAAGTTTTTTAAAGACTTATCTCTACAAAAGTCAAAAATAACTTTATTCGATAAAGAGTTAAATTACAGTACTATCTATAGTATGTTATGATATTGAGATTTCTTATTTTGCTGAAAATTTTCAAAACATGTATGAAGTTCCTATAAATTTATTGAGTATGACTTATCAAGTTGAAAATTGAAATTATGAAAAATAGTTATTCATTGACTCTGTCTTTAGCAAAGTAGTTAAAACTTTTTGTGGCGCACAATCTTGCTATGTGTAGTTTTTGCATTAGAAAATTAGAAAATTTGTATAATTGACTAATTATAGGAATTATTAAGTAAATATAGTATTTTATAATTTTAGATATTTGATATGTATTATTTTACTATTAAATAATTTTTAAAGAGATTAAAATTTTGAAATAATATTAAAAATAAGAAAACGCTTTGACCTCGCATAAGTTCACTTAAACTCGTAAAGCTTTTTAGAATACCAAGCAAAATAGAAAAAGAAACAAGCTAAATGGACAAGACAAAAAGCTTTCTAAACTTCAAAGAGGACTTCATTTGCCCTTAATATTCATTAAAAAAATTAGTGGAGACAGAATCGCATTTCAAAATATAATGAAGTAAATAATTTGGATATTATTTGTGAAACCTATTATTGCAAGAAACGTTAATCAGCAATAATTTTTTCTTTTATGTATCCTGTCAATTCTTAAATTTATTCACATTTAACCAAGGTGCTTAGCTTCTCAATCAATTGAACATCTTTTTTTTTCACTTATCTTCTTATTTTTAGAATTATGCTCAAATCTATCATCAAGGTGTCTATGCTAAGCATCAGATGCAGCTTCTTGAAAGAAGCCTCCAATTTCAATTATGCCATTTCTTTGAACGACATGAATTTAGTACAACTTGTAGTATTCTTATTCCTTCCAAAACTTTTTAAACTATAACTATAAATACAAGTGAAAATGGCAGCTTCTTACAAGTAAAAGGGAATTTTAAAGATGTCATCACTCAAAGCTGAGAAACCTGCTGGATCTCAATCACAGGGACCGGCCAAGAAAGAGCCGGCCAAGGCTCCAGTCTCCAAACCGGGCTCTACTAAGGGCGAGCACAAGCCTCGGGAGCCCAAGAAGAAGAAGGTATTTTGTTGTCAAGAGTCAACCACGTGAATTCCTTTCTTACATTTCATTTAGAGACATACTACATATACATAATTTTTGGTACATAGGAGTGTCCACACTCTCACATTAAGAATTATTCTTTCATTTAACACGTACATAACTAATTTGACTGTAATTCTGATTGTGTTCTAGGGATCAGGTGGCAAGTCTGCTGGGAAAAAATAAGACTACTGGAGCAATTTATGTGTGCAACTTCGTTAAGCAGCCAAATTATGGCTATCTTAATTTTATATTTGTTATGAAAGCAGTGTCTTGTGTTTTATAACTATGTAAACTTTGTCCTAAGTCTTGGCTTTGCCAAATAAAATGCTGATACGATATATTTAAATGTATTAGTCAACACCCTTTTGATCGTCAACATATAGTTCTTAAAGTTTACAAGATTTCATGAAAGAAATCATCGATGATTCATGTTTGAGCGTACAATAAGAACTTATCACAAAGATATGAAACGACACTACTAATTAGAATTTGATTCTTTTTTTCTTAATCATAAATCATGTTTCTATGATACCAAATACAAAAGGAGATGATAATATATTACCACCTCAAAACGCAATTCGTATACTAAAATGCCAAATTCAAATCTTAAAAAGGAAAAACAACATATTGTACGTTGTTCCTAATTATATCCAAAAATATTTTTTAAAAATGTAAGTGACTCTTTAAATTCTTTCTAGTAAAAATAAATATTAGATAGCCATCAGAAGGGGCTGACAGCGCGTGCCATTTTCAACATGAATTCAGGCACGAGGCGTTTTCTAGGAGGCGCCGAGGAGTCTTTCGAAAGAGCTTCTGCATCTCCAGCATGTACCATGGCCACCAAATCTTCAAACATTTCATCTCTGCCACCCCTCATTGGATCCTGAATATTATGCAAATTAATCATTAAACAAGAACAAGCATTGTTTTATGGCTCTCTCGTGGATTTTCTTTTTCTTTTTTCATCTGTTTCTTAAGTTCATTAGTAAGATCCACAGAGAAACATAGATACTGTTTTCATTCACAAGGTAACAAATGCACGTCTAAAAGTGTAAGACAATAGAAATGAGACAAATTTATCTTATTTAAACTTTTTCTTTCATCAACATGCCCCATCAGATATCGACTGGGGTTATTTGTCTATCAAATACCTGACACCCAAGTTTCATAAATAGGAGGTCAATATTTACTTACTCTAATACCAAGTTGAACGACCTCTTTTGAAAGCTTAAGTTGTTAGATCGCACACAAAATTCTTTATTTACACTTAAATCAGACCCTAAAGAAGCCACTGCAATATGATGTTCTAATAATTAATTAGAGGAGTCTCTACATGACATTGGACATAGGATAGATTGATTCTCAAATTAAATCTAAAGCACTAATAATTGGTGAAAGCGTGTGACAAGATGAAAAGAAAAAGTTATCTCCGATAGATCCTATAATTCGTGTTTCCTATAAGCAAAACAAGAAACAAAGAAAGAAAGAAAGGGAAGAACAAAAGCATATGGAACAACCAGGTACCTGAAGGAACACATCTGTGTGGGTTTTTCCTTCATATAAAATTGATTCAGCTTGAACTCCCATTCTTCGAAGAGTCTCAGCAAAACTTTTACTGGAAGCAAAATGTGTTAGAAGTACATTTTTATATCCTATGAAACACAGAGCTCTATTGCAGTCGTTCAAAGCAACTATTGAGTCAAAACATTATTTTCTACAGAAATACAGTGTCAAGTGTGTCAAGTTTGAGTACTTGATCTATTATGCGACTCCAAAATATCATAGGCAAACAGTTAACGATTCTAAAGAAAGTAAAATCACTTGTTAATTCAACGAATTTCAAAACCTGGAATCAGAGGGGATGGAATAATCAGCAGTTCCATGGAAAAGTATAATAGGAGGTAGGAGTGAAACTGCATTTCTAATATTTGGGTCTTGTACCATTACTTCAGGAGAATAACGCTGTAAAGATTCTTCCCCCTCCATTATGCTGCATGGGGACTATAAACCATCAATACTATGATGGACGAGATTGTAGATAAAGGCAGTGAATTATGATGCATACATATATTGAAACTTGCAAAGTCAGCAAAGTATGTTACCTTAGAAATATTGAGCGGTACAAACCTCGACTATGGAAATAATCTACCAGGTTGAGCAAATTGTAACTGTACATTTAGGATCGAACAGTTACATTCTGACAAAAGAATTGTTGAAGACAAAATTTAAAGAAACAAATGTATCCTCTCTCTGACAGTTTAAGATTTTATTTACAAGCTAGAAAGGAAGACTTTTTAACCAAACTTCCCAAAGCATTGGTTGCATTGACGAGAAAAGGAATGAACAGACACAAACCATCTCCCAAATCTCAGTGCATTAGAAGCCTTTTTGCATAAACTTGACTACGAGTGACAGGTCAAAAACCACTAAAATAGTTGAGTCCCGAAACATTTTTAAACAACTACTATATCTTTTTCATTGTCATTAGATTTCTTTTTCCCTCACCCAAATGATTCATATCTATTCAGAGCAAAAAATGAGAAGAATGAGCACTATATGAAGTTCTCTGTAATTAATTGCGGAGAGAATATTCCATTAGTAAACACGTTGAAGATGATCTCACCCTCCAGATAACCCAAAATAAGCCTTTAACTGAGAGACACTCCAAGAAGTTTTTTCTCCACTGGCTTCTTTGATTGCCTGCTCCAATAGAGTGCAAGCAGCAATATGCGCACCAGCTGACTGTCCCATAAGGTAAATTCTAATAACAGAACGGAACAGGAGATTAGATCCCATTGGTAACATCTTGATAGGAAAAGGTAGGGGAAAGACATAATTCCAACCTATTAGGATCGCCTCCATATTCAGAAATATGATTGCACAAAAATGAGATACCTAGGGAAGCATCTTTGATCATATCACTAATAGTTCCCTGTGGAAAATTTCTTCAAGAAAATATTAAAAATCAGAGTACATTATGATGCAGGCCATAGTGATTATTTTTATAATTAACACATGTCCAAGCACCTTCAGGCAGAAGAACCAGAAGAACTGATTCTACTTAAAGTGAAAGTACATTTGAGATCTCAAGTTCTATACATCATTTTCCAAAACCATGCCTGCAATCTCCTGGAAGGCTTTATGGTAAGTTAATTAAGCTACTTTTTCATTAGTATAAATATATAGAAGAAAAGTGGAGATTCTTAACCCGTGACGTAGAAAGTGGAAGTTACAATTGCATGAAAACTTCACATGGATGATGGAAAAGAGTTTTAACCTGGTAGTAGCTATTAAGAATAGAGAATTTTTTAATGACATTCATGTACCTGTAATCTATGCAAGCCACCATAATATCTCTTTCGGATAGCTGTTGTCCTAAAAGAGAACCCCAAGCTTTATAGCTGTATCAGCAGAATTAGTCAAGGACAAAGAAGAATATGGAAGCACTGCAAACCTCAGCTCAAAAATATAGTATCCAAAATAATCTCAATAGAACTTGTAAATATATGCATCGATAAAAAGTAAGAACTTTATGCTTATGTTTGAGCCCCATTTTTGTATGAAAATAAGTTCCGTAATAGTGAATTTTTGGAGAATGTGTTGTTAAAAACTAGAAAAAATTTTGGGTTTATGTGCAAAATATTTTATTGTGAAAAATTGTGGTTGAAAATGAATTTAAGAAAAATGAATTTTTAGATTATGTAGATCAAACAAGGGCTTATTTTGGTCTATCCAGATTCTAACCTCAAGACAGTACTTTCTTATAAACGTTGTTCACCAATAAATGGTTTTCAGTTTCTTTGAACTTCGATCTGTACTTCTCACATAATTTTCTATGTTCAATTCTTAAATCAAGTACTTTCTTTAGAATAACAAAAGAACAATATTGTAGTGATTTAGCAAGCCAGACTTAGATGTTACTTTCTCAAATACTGGTTTTTCAAAATCTGCATATTATTCCAAAATTTGTAGCTCTGTTCTCACTTCAGTACTTTCTCTACAAATTGACCAAGAAAAACCATTGTCCATTATTTGCAGTTCAGGTAATTTGACTGTGATATTACTTCTCATAAGTACTTCTCTTAAACAGTTCTAGTATATTGAGCTTAAGATGTGCAGCAATTTACACACTATCCTCGATAAAACAATGATGTCACGTCATACCCGATAATCCAGGCACCACCAGTTACAAATGCAACGACTGGCTTTAGTCCATTGCTATTTTTTGGTAAATACAGATCAAGCCTGCACCAGAAAATTTTACATGCATGTATCTCATCAAACATAAAACTAAAAAGAGTAGAACAAATAACTAAAGAAATTATAATATAATAAAATATGCTAACTTGTTGTGTATAATTAAAAAAACAATATATGCAATTTAGTAAAGCGTACCTATTTCTTGGCTGATCACCATAAACTATACCTCGACGTATTTGACTAGAGAAGAAGTAGTGATATCCAACTGCAATACAGTGATCAATTGATTTCATTAGAGGATTGGTAATTCTAGCCAAATTATGAACTTATATTTCTAAAAATAATTGTGAAAGACAATAATGACGATTCTAAGAGCCAGTACACAGAGAATATACTGCAGAATGCAAAATTAAGCAGTCAAAAGGGCAGTCAATAAGAATATTTGCAAACCTTGAAAAAAACCAGGAATAAGAAGGAAAGCATAACAGCCAAGAGCGAGAAAACGGGTGATCCATCTGTACCCTACCCTGAATTAAGATAAATGATCAGAAAGCATCTAGAAGTTAATGAATGACCATATTTGTAAGAAATACATGTATTTTAAAAACTAAATGCTTTAATCGTCAAATATAAAGGACACTTAATTGATCACAAAATAAAAGATCTGACAGAAATAAAATATCTTCAGTAAAAAAATTCATTTTAGCACGATAAGAATTAAAAGGGGTTGCTTTAGTTCAACCATAACCTAGTTTACAAAGGGCAGATACAATGACTTGTTAGTTTTCCCGTAGAATAGAGAATAAGATTGACAAATTATAAATTTAGGTCTAAAATGTGGGTTTCCTTGTATCCATTAGCTGAGACTTCCTTGGTATTACACTCTTGAAAAACTTTGCTTCAGTAATAGCTCATGGGAAATATCTTGCCTTTAGATTCAATATTGCACTCTATCTTAATTCTGAACATTACTTCATCCATACATATTCATAAAATAAACGATGAAACTGGAATAAATTGTGTGGAACATATGAGAAAAATTTATCCCATTGCAGCACAAACTATTAGACGATGTGGTGATTCAATATGCCACTAGTTCGGAACAAAAGGGGAAGATTGATAGTTCCCCAGATGAATCTTTTCAAAAAAAAAAAAAGCACATACTAAGCCCACAAAAACTTTATTGCAAACATGACAAGATAGAACCTTTTCACAAATATAAGATAAAAGAAAATAAAAATTTTACCCAAGATATCTCAACATCTTGAAGCTAAGCCGAGTAAATAAATAAGTATCAGATGCAGCCCTCCCCATATTTTGTCGAAAAGAATGGCGGCAGCCACCAGGGAGGGCGGAAAGGCAGGTGTCACTGGCAGTCCTCCTACGTCTCTGCTGATACGAAATTGAATTGGCAGAGGTAGTGGGTGAGATATTGGTGAAACTCAAGGTCCTTGAAATTAAGGATCTGGTCTCCATTTTCCCATCATCCTCAAAAGATGAAGAAATTGACATCCTTGTTGTGGGCAAATCATCTTCAGATCTAAGCAGCATTGTGTCAGCCACCGCTGCTGCCTGGTTCATTGAAGATGCTGATGCTGATGATGATGATGGCCCGGCGTTGGGGTTTGATATAGGAAGTATCTGTGATTGCATATTCGATAATTTATATATATATACCCCTCTCTCTCTCTGTATATATAATATACAGGTGGAGTGAGTTGGATTTTGTTGGGTTGTTTATACCGCTGAATTTGTTGAAATTGGGTATTGGGTGTAGTGAAGATGAAAATGGTAGAGGAGATGGAATCAATATTTTGTAAAGAGGAATTCTGAAACTTTTGAATTAAACCAAACGAGGAAAAAGGACAGGTTGGTGCCACATGTTGTGTTGTGATAAGATTAGATTGCTTATGGAACTGGTCAGTTTTGTTTGTCTGTTTTTAACCTTTTTTTTTTTTTTTTTTTTTTTTAGCTTTCATGGTTATTGTGCATCTCTTAGTTTTTTATTATAAGTCTGTTTGGACCAGATTAAAATCTAATTTTAATTTAAATCAAAGTCAAACAATNTTATTATAAGTCTGTTTGGACCAGATTAAAATCTAATTTTAATTTAAATCAAAGTCAAACAATCAATATTAATCATATTTTTATAGGTCATACATCTTTTCAATCACACATTTCAAAAACTTCTATCTCAATTCACTAAAAATCTAATTTTAATCCCCACCAAACACCCTATATATTGGCCAATATGAGAGTAGGGACGTTGGACATATTATCCGACCAATTGATTCAACTCGAATCAATTTGGACCAATTTAGTAAGGAAGCTGGATTGATTGACTTGGACACAACTTGAAACCCTCAATATATGGCATGAATTTTTTAATAAAATAGTTGATTTTTTAATGGGTAAAATACCCATGAAATAGATGGCACAAATCGATTCGGGTCGATTTCATGGGTTGGTCCAGGATAATTTTTGGGTTGGAATTTTACCAACCTGAAAAAGTCTGTTTAGAGGTCGGGAAGGGCCTGAACCTAAATTGAGACGTACAGACCCCTAAATCAGAGAGTTGGATGTTCGATAGCAAGAAAATCCAGAATTTGATAAAATAAGCTCCACTTAATTTTAAGAAATTAAAAGAAATTAAAATTTTGTTCTATGTTGTCTAGCTGTATTTAGTATGATGTCCTAGTTGTGTTCTATAAGTAAATTAATCATGAGTAGATTTTTTAAATTTAACCAAACTTGTGGGGAATTAAGAAGAATAATGTAAGTTTTGTAAGCTTATTGAGTGTCATTTCAACTTGTCCCAATTGGAAAGATTGTTAATCAAACTTGGCAATTAGGACATGATAGGTGCATCTTATTAGATTGAATAAAGATTAATTTTTGACATGTGAAGGATTATAGTTATAGAATTTTTGTTGATCGCAGTTTGCGACGATTTGAATTATGGGATAATTGCAGTCGTGATCCCAAATATTTTTAATTTTTGCAAGTTTTACACATATTTTTCATTTGTAGCAGCACTAATCCAAATCTTCCAAATTTGTGTAGTGGAATGACCTCTAAACTATATTTCGTCCAAAAGTCAAACATGTGACCTTAATTTGATCAATTTTTTTTAAAAAAGTAAAATTGATCAAATTAAGGTCGGACGTTTAACTTTTAGTCAGCTAACGAATTTTTGGACGACAATCGTTCAAAGGTCCTTCCTATGCACAGGTTTGAAAGGTTTTGGGACCAACGCTGTTACAAATCAAAGAATTGGGTAAAACCTGCAAAAATTAAAAAATTTGGGATCACGATTACAAGTATCCCTGAAAATGAACGTTGAAGTTTTTACTCAAAAAAGAATAATAGTTTATTTGGTAGGCTAGATTTTATGAGAATAAACAATGCTATTCATATTTTTCTATCCCATTTCTTAATTGTTTTATCATATAAATTAAAACGCAATTGTCATGCTTATCTTTTCTAATGGAATAACAAAATCATTAGCCATTGAACTGTGTTTACAAGCTTAAATATAAGGGAAATTACAAAAAATCGGGGGTTTAAAAATAATTTTTTAAAAATCAAGTCCAAAGTTTATTTATTCAAAAATCAGGTAAGATATTAAAATCATAACCCTAATTTATCACTCTCAACTCTCACACCTCTCTCTCTCCCCCTCCCCTCCCTACATTCTCTCTCTTTGAACAAACCCATCGCCTCCCTCTCGTCGTCGCCGCCCGCCGTCATCGGCCAACCCCATCACCACCCTCAATCCATATCGCCGGTCAGAAGGAGCTCAAATTGCGGCGGCAAAATACAGTGGGACGGGCTGCAATTTTGAGGGGTGGATCTGCGATTTTGAAGGATGGTGGTGGAGGTAGTTTTTGAAAAAAATTTTGGACCTGTGAAGGTGGTTTTTGAGATTTTTTTTTTTTTTTT
>CAIGRN010161924.1:0-26218 GCA_903798345.1 Fraxinus anomala | reverse complement strand
CGGCCTCAGCACTACTTCTGGCAACTATATTTTATTTTTTACTTCTCCAAGTTACAAGATTTCCCCACACATAGGTACAGTAACCAGTAGTTGATCTTCTGTCTTCTATTGAACTTGCCCAGTCTGCATTTGTGAAGACTTCAATCTCCTTCCTTTCACCCTTTTTAAAAAACAGTCCATTTCTTGGGGATCCCTTGAGGTGTCGTAGTATATTGTAGACTGCTTCTAGGTGACTTTCCTTTGGTGAGTGCATATGTTGACTCACGCGGCTAACTGCGAATGCAATATCTGGTCTAGTGTGTGACAAGTAAATTAACTTTCCAACCAGCCTTTGATATCCATCTATCTCTACTTCTTTTCCATCCTCTTCAAGTCTTTTCCATGCTTCGACGGGTGTATCACTCAGATTACAACCTAGCATGCCAGTTTCGGTTAAGAAGTCAATAACATACTTTTGTTGTGAAACACTGATTCCATTTTTGATCTTGCCACCTCCATTCCCAAGAAGTATCGCATTTGTCCCAGATCATTCACGTTGAATTCAGTGGAGAGGCATTTCCTTAGTCTTTCAGTTTCTGCCACATTGTCTCATGTCAGAATGATATCATCAATGTAAACAATTAAGATTGTCTTAGTCCCATCATTAAAATGTTGGTGAAACGTAGTATGATCTGGCTGTCTTTGTCAATATCCTTGACTTTTTAGCACTTTTGCGAATCTATCAAACCATGCTCTCGGTGACTGTTTGAGTCCATATAGAGACTTTTTGAGTTTGCACACTTTGTTTTTTTTTATCACCTCTGCTGAACCCTGGTGGTAAAGTCATGAAAACTTCTTCCTCTAACTCTCCATTCAAAAAAATATTTTTAATGTCGAGTTGTTGTAACGGCCAATCTAGATTGGCTGCTAAGGATAGTAGGACCCGAACTGTATTCAATTTTGCTACTGGTGCAAACGTTTCTGTGTAGTCGATGCCATGTGTTTGAGTGTATCCTTTTGCAACCAACCGAGCTTTGTACATTTCTATTGTTCCATCTGCTTTGTATTTTAGATTGAAGACTCATTTGCACCCAACCGGTTTCTTTCCTTTTCGTAGATCCGATACCTCCCAGGTCTCATTTTTCTCCAGTGCCCTCATTTCCTCTAATACAACTTCCTTCCATTTAGGGGTTTCTAGGGCTTCTTCAACATTTATCGGGATCTTAGTGCTATCAAGGTGAGATGTAAAAGTACGAAATCCAATAGATAAAGTATTATAAGACATGAATTTAGAAATAGGATGGAGAGTACATGACCGAGTAGGTTTTCTGAGAGCAATGGTTAAGTTAGGAATTTCTGAAGCTTCATGTGGAGCTATCATCGGTTCGGACTCTTTTGGTGCCTCGGTTGTGATGGTTTCTTTGTACTTTGATTTTGGTTTCCGTGAATAAACCAATATCTCTTTATTACTTTGGTTTTCTTCATCTCCCCCTGACTGTAAGTTTTCCTCTGTTAATTGCATATTAAATGGTAGTATGGGGTTGTTGGTAGATGTAGGATCAGGAGGATGAAGGTCGAATTCAAAGAACCGATCTTCATGTAGTGTCTCGCCCTGAAGAGAGGTTTGTTTGAAATATGGGGTTGTTTCGAAGAAGGTGACATCAATACTTACAAAGATTTGTTTTGTGGAGGGATCATAGCATTTGTAGCCCTTTTGAGTAGGAGAGTAACTAAGTAAAACATATTTAACAGCTCGAGGATCAAGTTTACCTCTGCGATGAATATGAACAAAGGCAGTACATCCAAACACTCGTAAGGGAAGGTTGGAGCTAAGACAACAGGTAGGAAAAAATGTTTGAAGTGTTTGGAGAGGAGACTTAAAGCTTAAGGTTCGACTAGGCATCCTGTTGATTAGGAAGGTGGATGTCAATATTGCATCCCCCCAAAACATTTGTGGCATATTAGAAGTGAACATCAATACTCTAGCAACTTCTAGAATGTGTCTATTTTTACGTGACAATCCCAATTTGTTGTGGGGAATAGACGCAAGAGCTTTGATTAATTATTCTATGGGATTGGAGAAAATCGCCCATGGTGGCATAGCAGTATTCGGTGCCAATATCAGTACGTAAAGTTTGGATTTGTGTTTGAAATTGCGTTCGGANATTCCATGGGATTGGAGAAAATCACCCATGGTGGCATTGAAGTATTTGGTGCCATTATTAGTACGTAAAGTTTGGATTTGTGTTTGAAATTGCGTTCGGATCATGGTATAAAAATTGATGAATACAGATCGAACATCGGATTTATCTTTTAGTAGGTACACTTAGCAAAGTCGAGTGTGATCGTCAATGAATGTCACAAACCACTTTGCATGAGTTCGATTGGGGATTCGTGAAGGACCCCATAAGTCGTTATGTATCATGATGAATGGTTTGGATGGTTTGTATGTAGAGGTTTGGAAAGATGTTCGGTGATGTTTAGCAAACTCACATATTTCACACTGAATATTAAAAAAACGTTTATTCATAAATATTGATGGGAATACACGTTTTAGGTACTGAAAGTTTGGATGACCAATTCTAAAATGTCATAACAAAATATCACTATCTCTAGGGACAGATGTAGAATTACAAAGTGTGACTTGTTGTTTACTCACATCAGTCTCATCGAAATAGTAAAGTCCTTCACGTTCTTTAGCACTGCCAATCGTCCTCCCCGATGATAGGTCCTGAAAAACACAGGAAAAATTTAGCAGAACAATTTGAGTTTTTGGTCAATTGGCTTATGGAAAGTAAATTACACGACAACTTTGGAATATGAAGGACATATTCTAGAATTATAGAGTCAGAAATTTTAATACTCCATTTTCCTGCGACCGATGACAGTGAGCCATCTGCGATTTTAACTTTCAGGTTGCCGGCACAAGTGGAGTATGTAGAAAACAGATGATAGGAGTCCGTCATGTGGTCAGATGCTCCAGGGGATTTTAGATTGATTTGCAGAGTGCAAAGCACTTAAAAAATTGCCTTTGTGTGCTAACGAGCTAGAGGGATTTTTTGCGGATGTTTGACTTAACGATTGGAGGCTGGAAAATATTTTGTAAAGTTATTCCATTTGATCGGTATTGAATGCACCGCTAGACTCAGTTTTTCCCATTTGGTGATCCAAAGTTGCTTGGTACCCATGATTTTTACTGGTTTGTCGAGGCTTCCAATCGCTCGGTTTTCCATGTAGATTTCAACAAGTATCTTCTTTATGCCTTGGTTTTCGACAATGCTCACACCAAGGTCGACCTCGGGGTTTTGGACCCGGCCCAGCTATGCTTCCTTTAGAATGTAAGCCCATCATCCAAAGCCCATCATTTGAGTTATTTGGGCCATTATTCAAGTCCAGCCCACTATTAAACCTAGCTGGCCAATTAATTCCATTAGTTGGCCCATTAATAAGGCCTGCCTCCTTATATTTCAGCCCATAGGTAGAGGGCCCAGATCTGCTAGAGATCAAGCCAGAGACATCCAACGCTGGTGTGCCCGATTCGGTCAACATGACCTTTCGCCAGTCCTCTTCCCGTCTGACTTCCGAAAACACTTCTCGCGACGTAGGTAGTGGTCGCCGGCCAAGTATCCGACCGCGAACCTCATCAAGATCGCGATGAAGACCCGCAAGAAATACGAAGACCCGTTCCGTTTCCAACTTCTTCCGGTACTGCACGCTGTCTTCGGCACACTTCCATTCCTCCTCTGAACTCTGATCTAATTCCTGCCATATTCCGGTCATCTCCGGTAATATTCCGTTACATCTCGATCTCCTTGTTTCGTTTGCCATAATTTCATCTTTAATTCGAAAATTCTGGAAAAATTCTCGGAATCCGGATACATCTCCTTCACCGCCTCCCAAACATCCTTTGCAGTCGGAAGAAATAGGTATGTTCTCCCGATGGCAGGTTTCATGGAATTGACAAGCCAGACAGTCACCATCGAATTCTCCGATTTCCACTTCTGAAGGAGAGCCTCGTTGGTTGAGGCCGGCATCTTGGTTTCACCAGTTAAATATCAAGTTTTCCTTTTCTGTCGATTATTAGCTTTATCGGCTGTGCCAACTCTCTATAATTCTTCCCATTCAATTTCTCTATAGAGAGTTGGAAAGTTGAGTTTTCGATCCCTCCTGTATTCATGGTAGGCGTGACTTCAGATTCTGAGTCAGAGGTCATGGAGCCCTGTCATGCGTGGCTGATTCGGCCATGTATTGGCTAGGTTAGAAACGAACCTACTCTGATACCATGTAGAAAGATGAATTGTGATTAATTCCTTAATAATTATTCAATGGGAATTGGTACAATATATAATTTACAGGAATTGGTAAATAAGGAAATAAAACTAATACCCTAAAGTAAGAAAGAAATCAGTACATATTTACACCCTACTAATTATGGAATGTAAATATCCCACAATCAAATCGGAATCAATTTGGCTCCTATCCTTATTTGATAGGATCCGATTTCCACAATATATCAGCACTACATACGTTTGATAGAAATTAAAATCCAAATTTTAATTTAAGTCAAAGTCAACAATTAATTTTAACCACACATTTCATGGAAGCCATAACTTTTCAACCACACATTTCATCAATTTTTATTAAAATCTTCTACAAATCTGATTTTAATCCTCACCAAATAGGGGCTAATAAATCAGAATTTGATGGGCATAAAAATCATATACGGTTGCAAGAAAATTTGGCATTCCCTCATAAAACCTACCGTTAACATTATGAGCTTGTTTGAGCCCCATTTTTCTTCAAGAATGTATTTTGAAATAGTAAATTGATGGAGAATGTGTGGTTGAAAAATAAGGAAAATTTTTAAGCTTGCGTATAGTATTATTTATTGAAGAATGTGTAGTTGAATGAAAGAGAGAAAAATGTATTTTGAAAATAATGAGGATCAAACAAGGGCTATATCCTGTATAAGGATTCCAGGAACAAGGCATCTTTAAATTATTTTTATGAATCAAACATTTTCCCATTTCTCCGAGAAATTTTTTTGGCTTCCTATAATTGCATGATATGTGGTTTTCGGTTTCATTTATGTTTGTTTGCATACCACATACTATCAAAGCATAATTACATATTACATAGTCAGTGACTCATCATTATCTGTTAATGAAGTGCAATATTTGTATTTGTAACTATCTCTTCCATTTCATGGAATGGAATGGGGCTGGAAATGGTTGAATTAAGGCAGGCATTGTATGCAACATTAGATGTCCTTTCTGCTCACTAATGACAAGAGTTTATTGGTCCTGAATACTGTATTCTGATTTCTGTGTGATTTAGTAGAATTGCATCTCTGCTATCTTCATTATCTAGAGTTCATCTAGTTGCATTACATATACTTTACAACATTTCCCGGGGTAGCAAAGCTTTTCTTTACCCAAAATAAATTCGCATTTAATTTAATGAATCAAGTCAACAACCAGCCTTTCTTAGATCTCTGTTCGCGTGTATATTAAGGCTTCTTCTTTTTATGGCTTCAACAATTTAGGTCTGCATGCTTTCTTCCACTAATATATGATATTATCAATATCTCCTATGTGACATTTCCTCTTTGTTCCCTTTCAGTTATGCACCAGTCTGATTTATTGTATCTCTAGCCCGTTTTGCATTCACATTTGATAGCAAAGTACATTTTATTCGGTAATGAGGTGCTATTCTTATCAGGTATTGGGATTTGAGACAACCAAATCCAGCTCATGTCCAACAACTTCCTGAGCGCTGCTATGCACTTACAGTCAGACACCCTCTTATGGTTGTTGGCACTGCTGATAGAAATCTTATAGTTTTCAACTTGCAGAACCCTCAGGTATTCTTTTTCCTTTATAAAGAATGCTGAAACCCTTGTTTTGTTTCGGGAAGTGGATTATATATCTGTAGCAAATGTCAGCTTAATACTATCAACTTGAAATATATACCTTAGAAAAATCAGGCAGAAGCTACCTAACAATGAAAGAGTAATCTGGAGATTTAAACCACATAGAAATCAAATAGAAATCCTCTTTTAATAATTGTTGAAAAAGAGATCCATTATTGACTCAAAAAGTTCCCATCAGTCATTTATCATTTTTAATCATACCTTGCATTGGATGTCAGACTTAATTCGATCTACTTTTGGGCGACCAATATTAGAGTTTTGGAAACTAAATAAGCATTGAAGGAGCAAACATTTTGAATTTGTTTCGAAGAACAGTCTTGTATAATGTAAAGGGTGGAACCTTTTGAGAAGGGAACAAAAACAATAGCAGTTGAAAGCTGGAAAACGAAAGTGAGGAAGAAAAGTTTTAGTTTCATACTTCAGAAAATATTTTAATTTATACAAGGAGGCCACTATCAATGAAAGTAACCATCTTCTGGAGTATTCCTTTGTCCCATGGTAAGAGCTAATTTTTGGGCACTACTTTCTTTGAGTATGCAGAAAACAACATTTCTAGATCAAATCAAATACCGAGTAAGATAATAATATTTCTTTGAGCTACAAGTTCACGTAATGCACTGGTAAAGAAGAGGTTTTATGGCCCTTTCTTGCTGCTATATAAGCAATATGGGAAATAGATGAATGATAAAATTTTGTATCTTGGTTGGTGGTTGGAGCTTATACTATCAAACAAGGAGAAATCTCAGTTAAGTGCCTCCTTCAACATAAGCTATAATTGTTAATTTTCTTAAGATGTTTGAAGGGTCAAAATTTTTGTCATTTTAAAGACTGGTGAACTCATTTAGAGAGGACACTTGCATGATAAAAGGTGGTATTGATGTCTAGTATCCAAACTAGTGACAGAAATTGAACTCTCTCAGTTATATTAATCGAATGCTTTCCTTGTCTTTGTCGATTGTTTGGTTTGAGAATATTTGGTATCGTCACATAAATAAGCCCCTCTCAAATGGTTGATGGAACATGTACTTCCACTTCATTGGCCAAATGATTATCTGTCTTCATTCGTTATAAGACCATAACTCTGCATTTTCTGTACATTGCCAGATCAGCAACATTCAAAGTGCGTTGTTCAGTACTATCAGGATAGAAACATGTTTTTGGTGAATTGTGGCTTTAATTCAGTATTTTAACTTTTCTTTCTTCCTTTTTTATCTCACCAGCGGATTATGAGAATATACGCTGAACCTTTGTATATATTCTTACATTACCTATTATTTAACCAACCCATGACAATAATTGCAGTTTGGGATTTATGGGGTGTGTTGTTCATTGGAACATGATGGAATACTCTTCCTTATATTCTCAGTGTCTACTATTTCTGACATTTTCTGCAACATTTTTATTGATTGAATGCGAATAGACTTTCTAAAATTACTAGCTATTTTATTTCACATGAGTCATCATTGCATGGTTAATTGCTATTTCGGATAAGACAGGCTGAGTTTAAGAGAGTTATGTCACCCTTGAAGTACCAGACAAGGTGTTTAGCTGCTTTCCCAGATCAGCAAGGTTTCTTAGTAAGTTCTGTCCGACTCTACATGACTTAAGTTTATTCTGTGGATTATCTTTTATCTGCTCCAGTATTTTGTTATGAGCCATTCTTATCTAGTATTGGTTGGAAATGTTTTGACAGCTTGATTTTACATGTAGCATCTCGAGTTGACCATGTGTAGATACTTGAAGATTTTAAAATATTTGTGATGCAAATACTTAATTTAAGGGATCTTGCTTGGTTATAGCTGGATTGGGAGTTCAGCAGGAACGAGTACTGACATTGTTAATGATAGTAAACTGAAACTCAGGGATATTTTGTATGCCAGTTTGAGATTGTCTGGTGTGTCATTAACTGAATGGACAGTGGAGAAGTAGAAATTCTAAATAACTTGGATGAATATATTTGATGTCAAGGATTGCAATGAAGTCTTATATGTACTTCTTTGGCAAACTTTCTTCTGAATCAAGTATATGTAGTGAAATTGCAAGCACACTTGCTGCTTAACCTACCCAAGTTCCACTTCACAGTGTGCTACATACACGAGTCTTTCGTAGATTCTGATATTTCCACATTCATCTCTTGAACTTACAAAAAGAAAATGCAGAGGGAGACCCCTGCACTATGACAGTCCTAAGAGAAGATAAGATTGTCTATTATTCTCTTTGCTGCTGTTTGCTTTCTCTCTTCCATGCAGCATTAGAGGGTTTAATTTTTAATATGATTACATTTGTGGTTGCTTTTGCCTCTTTGATTTGTGAGGAACTGGTTCTCTGTTTTCTCATTTTTCTTATGTGGAGAAATGCTCGTCACTCTTCTTAAATATCTAAATATATAGAAGAAAAGGATGCATGAAATCATATGATTATTTCATCTCCAATGGCATTGATATTATTATTTTTATAGGTGCAGTAAATTTTCTGATTATAATGTGACATTTAGCATTGTTCTTGTAGGTTGGCTCAATTGAAGGAAGAGTTGGGGTACATCATATTGATGATTCACAACAAAGTAAAAACTTTACTTTCAAATGCCATAGAGAAGGCAATGACATTTACTCTGTCAACTCGTTGGATTTCCACCCTGTAAGATATTTCATTTTAAATGATGTCAATGGAGCTTGCTATATTGTCATTCCTCCTGCTCCCGTCCTCCCATTTATTTTTATTTTTCCTTCCTTTTTCGTTCTTTCATTTTCATTCTTTTGGGTATTTGTGTGTGATGGGGTGGGAGGGAAATTGTTGGCATCTTAAGCTTTCTAGCATGTCAGATTCTGGATTTTTCTTCTATCTTCTTGAGTTTATGTCAGTGAACATATATTAAATATATCTAAGTCATCAGTGTTGTACGCCTAAGATTTATTAAGCCAACATATGTAGTCTGCGAACTTTCAAACTATTTTGCTTTTCTAGAGAAGAAAGTATAGGCTTGGTTCGTGGATGGAATATGTATCCTTTACTTAAAATTGATCATTTACACCGCTCTATAGACAGTGATAATGTTTTTCAGGTCTTCATTAAATTTGATTTTAGGCTTAGCTTGTTTCATGGGAAGACAAACTTGAAAGAATCATGGAATGACCCAAACTAGAGTTCTTCATAAGGAAATTTGATTTTTTTGAAGCACTATCTAAAGAAATCCCCTTGTTAAGCTTATACTTGAACTAAAAGCATCAGAATTTTGCTTTGCATTTTCAGCATTTTATCATATCAACTAATGATAAGAAAAATGATGAGGTTGGAATCTCTTAACTGCCTCTTGTTACCTGGAGAATCTATCTATTTTTATTCGTATGTGGATCAAACGAGCTTTCAAGAATTGTGTGTGAAAATAGTTATTTTTTACCTTGGTTTTATCTGCGTCTGCCAATCTGGTATCTTAAGTAGTACTGAATTATATTCTTTACTTAATTGTCAAAGATGAAGTCTTAAATACTTGGCTGATAGCATGATTATCTATATAGGGTTTATGAAATTCTAAATCTCCAACTTCTAGAAGATTTATTTATCAGTATAGCTTTTATGTTAAGAGTTTGTTACTCCCTGATGTTCTCATTGACGACATCCTAAATTATGATCTCAATTCTACAAGATTTTTTTGTTATTATGCTAAAAATTTTGATAGAATGTGTTTTTTTTTAATTGATGACCTGGTTCTTATATTCTGTGCCTTGTCTCAGATACATCACACATTTGCAACATCTGGATCTGATGGAGCCTTCAACTTCTGGGACAAGGACAGCAAACAGAGGCTTAAGGTATTATGGAATCCTTCTTCTTAAGTCTTGAAAATGCTTGCAGTTATCCATTTATGCTAAATCGCATTGCTTGGCATACTCGTTTCTTAGGCTATGGCAAGGTGCGGTCAGCCTATACCTTCCAGCGCTTTCAACAATGATGGCTCCATTTTCGCATATTCGGTGAAGTATTTGTTAACTGATGTTCATCATTTTTTTAATCATGTTAGGGACTTCTATTTCTTAGAGAAGAATGGTGCATTTAGAAAGATATTCTCTTTGTGACAATGTTACATAGTTGTTTTACGTCTATGTTTACTTTTTACTTCCAATCCAATAAAGCTTGAGGAAGCTCTTACAATTTGTCTGGATGCTGAACTTTTTTGTCGCCATAGTAGATTTCATTTATCTTTCTCTCTGTGGCTAACCTAATATTTCAGATGAATTACTTAGCTGTCGTAACTCCTAAATTTTTCTTTTTCTGAAAATTTTGCTGGAATCTTTTTTCAGGTCTGTTATGATTGGAGCAAGGGTGCAGAAAATCACAACCCTGCAACAGCAAAAACATACATTTACCTGCATGTGCCACAGGTCCTTGTTTTGTTTGGAAATGTTCTCCCGTTGTCATTAGAGCTCCATTTTGCTTTAAATCCTGAACACGCTATATTTTGTTGTTTGTGCAGGAGTCTGAAGTCAAAAGCAAACCAAGGATTGGAGCCGGTGGTAGAAAGTAGTGATCTTTTGGAGAATGCGGTTTTGTTTGATTCTAGAGCAAATCAAGATTATCTTATGTACGAAATTTCATATATTAGACCTTTATAAAAGATAATTGTATTTGGCTGCTGTTTTTCTCAAGGGCTCGGCCAGGTTTTTACGCCTCCGCCAAACTCAATGGGATGTTTGTATTCACCTTAAGTTCAAAATATAGAATGCGTGTGCACGTATGTGGCATTGATTCCTCTAGTTAGAGATGCTTCTTTTTCATTTTACTGAAATGATATCGACACTAAACGCTTTACAAGAAGGTTTTGGAATCTGACAATATTACTCTCTAGTTGATAAAAATTACAGGGACTAGCATTTATTTAGTTGATAAAGGTGCACTTAAAAGAACTAGATTGGAACTTGAATCTCTTGGGAAATAGAGTAAGGTAAACGTTCTCCAAGAATTAGCATACGCTATTCCTTGGAGGTAACACATCTGCATTTTTTTTCTTTTTTATTCTTTCACTATTCAATAATACATAAAAATACATTTCTGGTGTGATTTACTTCCACATGAACATGTCAAATGGCGTCCTATGAACATCCCTGCATCATCAAAATTATGAAACATGATATCAACTGGAACCTGAACAAAAATCGAAAAATAGATAAGAGGATCATTTACAAAGATGACAATTATCAATCAAATACAGAGGATCTCCATGAATTTTTGATCATAGAACCACAGGAAGATTATCTTGGCCCAGATAATTCATCAGGTCGGATATTGGAAGTGGAGTCAGGAATTATCCAGCCAGTATTCATGTGGTATGTGTGATTGAACTCTTGACGGAACATCTCTTCCTTCTGCCACTCCTCCCACCTCTTGGCCAAGCCATCACCTTCAAGCATCCTGACAACATCCGACATCTTGGGACGTTCCATAGGGGAACTTTGCGTGCAAAGCAAAGCCACTTGAATAAGCTGCTCCACCTCTTCCTCAATATAATTGCCCTGAAGGTCTGCATCGACTAAAGTTTCCAATTTTTTCTGCTTTAGAAGTTCCTTAACCTGAAATTCAAGTCCAGAAGTAAATGATATGACAAGTCCTAAAGGGAAACCATGCAAAAACACCAAGTGCATATTTTGTTTTCAGTTTTAAACAAGACTCAACAGTATTATGAACAAGATATAAGTTTTTTTTCTTCCTTAAATGTCCAATCATGTACAGTCCATTCTACCAAACATGTCATAAAGGACTTTAGGGTAGATTTTAAGTGAGCTTCGTTGAGCGTAAGAACATAATGGAGCACTGTAACATTTTCCATCCATTTCAAGGTTCGACATTGAAGACTACGCGAAGCTCACATTATCTAACTGAAGGATGTACAAAAAGAAAATTATTTTATGCAACATAATAGTGAATATCAAGCAGCCTAGATTAGTTCTCACCCAATCCAGTAACATCACATCGTCATCATTGGCAAGACGAGCCAGATCAAAAGCCCTCTGCCCAGTAATGAGCTCAAGAAGCATGACTCCATATCCAAAAACATCAGTTTTCTCGGATGATTTACCAGTGGAGAGGTACTCGGGAGCTATATGACCAATTGTGCCACGTACAGCCGTCGTAACATGAGTATCCTTGTAGTCCATGAGTTTGGCCAGCCCAAAGTCACCAACAACTGCTTCAAAGTCTTCATCTAACAATATATTGGCGGCTTTTACATCGCGGTGAATAATCTTAGGATCACAATGATCGTGCAAATAAGCAAGCCCCCTTGCAGCTCCCAATGCTATGTGCTTTCTTACTGGCCAATCAAGTGGGGGTTGTGATTCGGGTCGCTCTATAATAATGCATTATTAAGCTATTAGAAAATAAATAACAATAAAAATTATAAAGTAGAGCCTTTCCAGATACCACGCATCAAAAATCAACATGGCAAGTTCATGTTCAGCTGCATTATAAGATCCATATGACGATATAACAAATGATCTATAAAATTTTGTCAACAACCACATTTGCCCCAACTCTAATGGACCACTTGCCATCCACCAACAAAACAATCATTATTGAACCAAAGATGTCCAACAATCGTTTTGACCAAACCATCGCGATGAATTGTCGTTCTTTTCACACACTCACTCATACACACATTCACATCTGCTTATTAATTTTGTCTGTGTAATCATGGAACAGCTTGGTTGCTGTTGCACATTGTAGTATGATATAAATTGGCAAGGGTTGATGTTGGCAGAAGCAGATTCACATTGAAAATTGGTAACAAGTTTCTGTGAGAAGAAGAAAAAATGACAAGGAATGGAAGTAAATTACTCTGGAAAGAGAGAAAAGGAACAAGTAACGAATGCGAGGCGCGTGGCAAAGAGTTGGTGCCCCTTTCTATATCAACAATACTGTCAAACAAAGAGGCGTCTTATTTGTTGAAATTTGTTGTAAGTGTGGAGAAATTTGTTGCAAGTGTGGACGGGAATTAAGACTTTGGATTCACTCCTTCGCCACATCTTAAAAACTGTGGAAACCAGAAATAAAGTCATCATAATTACACAAAGGGCAATTGATCACTAGCGTTCGAGTGTCACTATCACTCTATCTACAAATAAACAAGTTAATTAAATCCACCACAAAGCAGTTAATACATCTATTCTATTTTTTTCCCCTACATGAGAATAACATGCCAACAGTGGAGTAAATCATTTCTTACATTTAACTAGTGAAGAATTTATGATAGTTTACCCCATAATGAATATGATTGTCAGATGCATAAACCAAGAAAAATATCGAAATCAGCTACTTTGGATGATACATGTAGCAGTTTACACTTTACATACTACAATTAATTACTTACAATTAACTTGTAGCTAGCATGTCATGTAGAGAGTTCCTTAGTAATATAGATCAAGATTTCAATATTAATTATTTTCCAGCTTTAGGTTCTCATTATAAGTTAAAGAACATCATTTCCACTAACAAATCTCTTTTAGTCCTCATAAATCAAATTGTTGTTTCTTTCAATCAATATCATGCTTATAAAATATTTCATCGCTTAAACTACAGAAATAATTAACAATATACTCAGCAAGCAAAATGTACGCACAAAACACACACGTGACTCGGTTAAATAAGGAATATATGAAAATATAACAAGTGCTACCTCTTAAGCATGATGCTACACTTCCATTAGCCATATAGGGGTAAACAAGCAATCGCTCTGTTGGTGTCATGCAAAAGCCACGTAACCGAAGGAGGTTTCGATGCACAGCCATGCTGATCATTTCTACTTCTGTTTGAAACTGCAGCTCTCCACCTTGTGTACGTTCTTCTTTTAGTCTTTTAACTGCCACAAGAGAACCATCAGCTAACCGACCTTTATAAACCTTACCAAATCCACCCCTGCCCAGAATATTTCTGTTGCTAAAATTATCTGTTGCAACTTGGAGTTCACGCAAAGAAAATCTTTTGAGCTGGCCTAAATGGACTTCTGGATCCTCCTCAGCTGCAAATGAATAGAAGATAATTAAGAACGCATCATAGACAATAATTATGATAAATTAAACCTTCTTTAGGTCCACTAACCAGGAACATCAAAGAAATGAACTGGTCGCTTCCTTCTTCGGTACCAAGCCAGAGCGATTGCAGGAACAGCAAAGAGGAGAGCCGCTCCAGCTGCAACCCCTCCTGCAATGGCTCCAGTTGCACTGTTGCCAACTGTAGCAGTAATCAATTGATTAGTATGTAACGCACGAACAAATAAATAAATGGTAAAATGTGAGTTTGACAGTAAATGAAAAATAATCCTTGACGTTCCCAGAGTCAAAATTTTTTAACACATACCAATTAAAAAAATGGGATAAGATTTGTGATGATCTTTAAAATAATATAAAATTATAAGCTTCTGAAAAACAGTAAGAATTTTTTTACATGTATATGGTTTAGAGATCACATTAAATGGAAATACAAAAAATAGTCAGTAACTATATTGGATACTCCCGCTAGTTAATGAGAAAGCATCTCCAACTTCTGATTACTATTATGTCATAGTTACTAGATCATACAAGCAAGGCCTATCTCTTAATATGCTGCTATTGCCATGTGCTGGGCAAGGAAAATAAAGTATTCCAAAAAATGGAAATGGTAAAGAATTGACAAACCTCGTGGCAAAGATGGACTTTTCGGTGGAAATGGAGGTGGTGGAGATACGGGAGGAGCTATCAGTTTAGAATTATTGTTGAAACTGGAAGACAGGAACTTGACAGTCAGAATAAGACCGATGAGCGACTTAGTCTATTATGGAAAAAGATGAAAGTAATTGTACTAAACCTGATAGGAGTGAAAAGTTGAAAGGAGCCATTGACTGGAACCTTCCCTGACAAATCGTTATTTGACAGATCACTGTATTTATGCATGAAAATGATTATTAATTTATTAGTCAGCCAAAAAACAAGAAGCAAAGAAAACCACCAGTGATAAAAGAAAATTCATCAATTCTCTACTTACAGGACTTGAAGTGTTACGACGGTGGTCAGAGACATAGGAATATTTCCAGTCAAACTGTTATTGTTAAGCCTCCTATGTAGTCCATAAACACACATAATTAGGTTTCAAAGAATTCGAGAAATTAATATCATAAAAATACAGTTTCTCCTGAAAATTTCTCAATAATCGGTAGATGAACTTAATGAGAGGGAGTTATTGCGTTAATACCTTCTTCAAATATAGTTTGTCTATTAGGCCTTAATATTGTATGAGCTGAAAGGTTCAAGCATTCTCCCAAATTTGTTTTAGCAATTTTCAATGGATAGAGAAAAAATTACTTTGGAAGGAGAAAAATATAGGAAAAACAATTAAGAATCCTACTCTAAATGTTGATATTGGGGCTCTCAAAACAACTATATAAGGCCAATTTGTAATCTCTCTCTGGCAAAAACATTAGATAAAGAAAGGAAAGAAAGCCATAAAATATTTAGATAAGAAACGGAAAGTGTAACACATACAGGAAGCGTAATCTCTTAAGCTGGCCCAGGGTCACCGGGATGGGACCACTTAAACTGTTCAAATAAAGATCCAAGCTCACCAAATTTGTTAAGTTCCCAAGTTCATTTGGAATTCTTCCACTTATGTTGTTACTATAAAGTTCCCTGCAAAATGCACATAAAAAAAAAAGGAGAGGGACACATAGGTTAAGATGATAATATGTAAAACAAATATTACACCAATAGAAAAAAGCAACTTCCAAAAATTATAAGTGCACATCAATAGTCATGTAAATCTAAGGTCTCTCAAATATCGAATATGTGAGGTAGTCAATATTCTGACTACAGAACAACGAAGAAAATGTTTAACAGCAATGCAATTCACAAAATTAATATATTTGTAAATATATAATTAAAGCAAATTTACTGCTTGTCCTTTGCATCATCGTTTGAGGAAAGGGGCAAAGTACTGGAAATTAAACCTTTTTTAACATTTTTTACAGTATCAGTGATCAAAGAAGATAAAGTGTCCGTAAAGAGAGAAACGTGTGATCTTTGAGTAACTGAATGGAAAATGAACTAAATATTAACAGCTTTCAAAATAATAAAACATATATTCATCCACAGAACCTCGCAGTAGAGTCAGCATCTAAATAGGAAATTAATATGTCATTTTGAGGGAAATCTCCTAAATAAATGAAATCCCATGAAACAGATTGGAACAACGAACAAGTTATGTCCTCAGTGAAATATGCTCCTTTCAGACCAACAAACGAAAATATATTAAATATACAATTATTTCATTTCTCATATGTTGGTCGAGAAAACGTATCACATGAATGCATAGTAAGGTGACACATATAACGTGTAAACAAATCAACAAGAAAGTAGTGGCAAAATGTCAATTAAGTGATTTTGTTTTGCAGAGGATGACTTACAGGTATTGCAAATTTGGGAGCTGACCGAGAAGCGAAACCAGTTCACCGGACAAATTTGCATTGCCTAGATCACTGAGCACAAAGAAAATAATTTCAATAACTGGAGGATCATGTTAATTCTACAAAGAACCTCGTGTAGCTAATTATGGAAAGGACAAAGCAGTCTCACACTCTAGTAACACTATTTTCACTGTTGCATGTAACATGAAACCAAGTGCACGGATTGACAAGTGTCGCATCCCAACTCTGAAGAATGTTGTTAGGATCGGCCAAGTTTGTCTTGAACGCATTCAAGGCATCACCTGTCACGCGTAAATCAATTAGCAAATATCGAGGACAATTTATTTTACAAATTCAAGTAAAGCTACGACAAAACAAATCAACATAATTATTTGGAAAGCCAACAAAATATGAGTTAACTACTTTGTAATAATAAGCCTCAGAGGCACCACTGTCTGTTTTAAATTAATGTTGTAAACAAAAGTATCGCAAGTGGGAGGGATAAGCATAATAGCCATCGAGTCCGGACCCCACTCTTTTCTTCATTGTCATAATGTACCAAGTCAACAATTAAACTTTCCTGAACAGAACAAAAGGAGAAATTTTCCTAAGTAATGGCTAATATAAAATGACACTCTTTCATTAGCTCCGAAATAAATCCTACCGAATCCCCCAGTTTTGTAATAGTAATTTTACAATAATATATCCCCAGAAACAAAAAAGAAACTTCGTGGGTCTTCAATCCGTGATTTGAGTTTACAATAAACAAGAAACGGGGCTTGAAACAAATCAATTCACAATATAATTAAACTCAATTCAAGTCAAAAGGCAATTAATACATCCAAATCACTTCAACTGAAATACAAAGCAGAAGAACAGACCTTCAGCGTTGGCAGAAACCCGAGAAAATCGCGAAATCCCGAAAATTAAGCAGAGAAAACCCAGGATTGAGATCGCAGATACTGACCGATCCATAAACATTTGACCCCAACCCATCACCTAAAAACCTAGATTCTCCATTAAAAACCTATGTTTCGCCACTACTAGACTGAACTAGTGCTAAATAACAACCGACTTCCACCTCAAAACCTACAGAGGAAGTCAACCTTAGCTACAATATCTCAAAACGCCAATCCAAAAACTCGATCTCAAATCAATCTGAAGAAGCAAATCAAAAGTCAAAAGAAATAGCAATCCGTCAACAAAAGGGAAAAAATGGACACTAAAACAATTATTTGCGGAAATTGAGCATGCAAGCGGAGAAATGGAGAGGGCTTATTCTGGTAAAAATTTATTTATTAAGAGTATGATATTATTGAGGAGTTTAGTGTTCAACGGTCAGTGTAATGGAATCGGGGAGAAGTCATTGCAGAGGAAGGAATGCACAAGTCAAAAATCTCTCTCTACTTATTTCTCTCTCTACTTAATTTTCTCTTACCTCCACTGTTAGTACCAGTTGTATTGAATAATGTTGAGACCACCTGGAATTTCTTTATTTTCTAAAAATGAAATTTTTTTCATGGCGACCTGTTCAGACGTATTTACTCTAATACAAACCCTGTTTGGCTCATCTTAAAAGCTGCTTAAACTTATTTTTAAGTAACTTTTATATCTCTTTTTTTTTCTTTTTCTGACAGAAATAAATCACTTTTATTGAAAAGCCTCAGCTGAAATTATGTTCTTAATACATTTGGGTGGCCCATCTAGCCAAACAATATGATTGAATCGTGTCGAACATGTTTTGCTAGATTGCATGCAACATTGTTAGCCTTCCTTCGAATAAAAGAGCTTTTTAAATTTGTGATCGAGACAACAAATTCTAATATCTTACTGAAGATAGACCATTCATGAGCATGAATTCGAAAATTTTAAACATCTTGCTGCTATTCGATTCGACCTCTGACACCGTCATATTTCGAGACAACAAAATTGAATCCGTCTAGAATAGCCATGTACTCTCCAATAAGAAGCTCCTCCGAACCTCGAATTTCCACAAATAAATTCTTACCAAGACAAATTAATCATTTTTTATAGTAAAGTTACATATTTTTAGAATATTTACTAGAGGTGACATCCATCTACTGATTCTTTTCCGGTCCCTATTGAAAGACGTTACATCTTCCTTCCATCAACATCCTAATTCTCTGATATTCCACTTAATTGGCATGAGTTCGATTGAGAGACCATATTGTTAATAGACATCACAAAACAATAACTCAACTTGACAGTGTAACATCCCTTTATGTCGAAATGTTGCATATGAACGCTACGTACTTTGAAAAACTATTAAACATGACGATAATCAATTCACTATCCACAAATAAGAACATGTCACTTACCAGAGTTATATTTCATATCATTTTTGGCAAATATCAAATGGCACGCTAAGTAGATAATTTTCATAATGAGGTGAGATGGGAAGGAAACGTTTTATATTTCTAATATATTTGAATACCTTACTTTCTAATTATAATCAAATAATTAAATTTTAAGTTGAGCTACATACGTTTTTTCGCTAAAATTATCTCCTTATTTGCATTTTGGCATGAGTAACTGGGAACCGGTAAACGGGTCAAAGACGCACGCACGGTGTTAGGCCCACCGTCAGCCTCCAAACGGGGAAAGAATAGGATTGATGCTGAAAGCTGTAACCTTGTGGCTTACTTCCCTGTTTGGGTCCCCTGCTTTTTCTTTCACAAAATACAACCCATACACTGTGTTATCACTTTTGCTTTCATTAATGTATTAGTTTTACATTTTTATTTATTTATTTATTTTTTAAATAATATGAATCGAACCAGATCACGACATTTAGTCGTCGAAGGACAAAGATGGCACGTTGAATCCATTCAATTTTTATAAAGATTGCTAAGGCACTGTATGGTGGCAATTTTAATCCAAATTTTAAGCAGTTATTAGACCGTTAATAACCTCCATAGTTGACTTCCTTCACACGTAACGGTCAAAATTTTAATTTGTAGTGGAAACAGACATGCCCTAAATTTTAACTTTTCAGGAAATCCTTCACTATTGTCGCTTATTAAGCGTTATCTTTATTTGATTGTGCTTCTCTCATTCCAGTGGTCGAGGACGTAAACTATTACTCAAGAGAAAATTAGAACTTTCGTTTCGGCTCGATAGGATAGGGATAAGCAAGAGATTTTTTACATTGATGTAGCACGATTCTTGAAAAATGATCCGATGACTCATAACGGGAGTTGTAATGCTTGACACTTGTAGAACTGATATAAATGAGTGGCAACAAAATTTGTGTAATAAATCTGTATTTGCTCCAAAAATTCCACGTTGAACTACCTTATTAAAAACTAAAACTTAGAAAAAAAAAAAAGTTAATTAATTATTTAAATTTAATTGTCAACAAATGTGGATGACACGTGTGATCTAGCAGTGATTTTTAGTTTGAAAAAGATAATATTTTAAAACCTAATTAGCATTGACCAAGCCACCAGAAGTCGTGGGATCAACTTTTCCAAGAAAAATACTCTGTTTAATGATGTTGACAGGACATGATTAATATTTTAATGTTTTTAATAAATAAACTATAATGAACAATTAGGTTGAAAAATACTGCCCTTTTCAAATTCTTGATTCTTGATAAATTTTACGCCAAGGCAAAATTTGAGGTTACATTTAGTGAAATTTAAAAGTTAAGCTCTCATAACAATAGTAATCATATCTCGAATTTAAAACCAACACATTAATGTTAGAATTGAGGTCACGTATTGAGAACTAATAATCACAATTACTCGAAAACTTCTACTGCAGTTATGAAATTTTGAATTCAAAACAATGGTGTAAATGCCACGTTAAATTTGACAATAGAGATCAAGATCGGGGAATTCAAGGTATCAAATGAAAATCATAAGTACGATTGATCATTTAAACCTAATTTCATAATCATGTTATAATGCAATAAGTGTCACACATAATTTTAAAAAAAATGATACATATCCCACTCAAGAACATAATGTACAAATTGTAGTGGAATTTCAGAGCAACATATTCAAGTGAGAAAATTGAAATTTAATTTAAAATCACAGTTCCTGTTAATTATGTTTGATACAAAAATATTACAACTTCATTGGAAAAAAAAAATCCAATTAACATAAACACTTGAGTATTTTTCTTAACCTCTGTTTGGAACTCTCAAAAACCTGACTACAATTTAAGTCAAAATCAACAATTAATTTTTATCACACATTTTATAGGATTCATAAATTTTTAACCACACATTTCATAATTTTTTTTTAATCAAAATTTTCTAAAAATCTTGTTTTAATATCTATCAAACATGAGCTTGACATCGCGAGAAAGTAGGGTACATGCCTAAAACTGGGTTTTGCTATTTGTTGGACCATGAACTTTCTTTTTCTGATTGGGCTGCTGCCTTTGGGCCTGTTGTTTTTTCGTACTTGTTAGGCGTTGGAGTAGGCGTGTGCCAAAAAATGAGTTGAGCTTGTGCCTCTAGCTTTGCCTTGTGGGAAGAGTGCAAATGAAATTTAGCCCCCGTTTGGTGAGAATTAAAATTAAATGTGTAGTAAATTTTGATAAAATATAATGTTAGAAAGTTAAGAGTTCCACGAAATATGTGATTAAAATTAATCGTCGACTTTTATTTAAATTAAAATTTAGATTTTAATCCTTACCGTACGAGGATTTAATGTGTGCAACAAGAAAACAACTCTCACGTTGTTAATGGGTGTTGGAGGTGTACTTTCCACAACAATTATATCATAAATTTTGTCCATTTCTTTTAGTATGTTTCGATTAGTAATGTTATTAATAGTATGTAGCGATTCTTGATTTATCACAACTAAAATTAAAAGAAGCAGGATGGTTACAACTTTCATAAAAACGTAACTCATACAAATATATCTAATGTCGGTTATGTCGATGGAGAAATATGAAGTTTAATCTTATGCAAAAGATAAAAATAATTTTACATTCAGCCCTCATTTGATGTGGATTAAAATTAGTTTTTTATTAAATTTTGATGGAAATTGATGAAATGTGTGGTTAAAAAGTTGTGGGACTCATAAAATGTAAATAACATTAATTATCGATTTTGACTGAAATTAAAATATTTACCAAACATGGGCTTTTTATAAATTGAAGTGAAATATATTTAACTTGGGTACAATTACAGTGGTCTGCTTTACTACGATTCTCAAGTAGAACACTAGCAAACGATGCAATGTAAGAACATTTTATTTTGGTGAAGCCAGCTCAAAACTAAATTAATTTGGTTTAACATAATGTTTAGCGTACACGTACACGTACTTTTTCAAGGTGAATTTATTTAACTTGTAATATTTATGTTGTCGAATATTGAGTAAGATCTATGCTTTTCAATGTCATAACACGTCGTGGACTTACCATGCTCTCCATTATTATTATTTAATTGTCACGTCAAATTTTGTCAATAATTTAGATAATGAAATGTTCAAACAAAGTAGAGCACTAACTCAACACTTCATTACCGTCATTAATTAGCAAATTTTGTCACTTTCCATCGTATTTACAAATAAGAATTAAGAAAAATAAATAAATACAAAAAATAAAATTACAAATCCATTTTAAAGTACGCTAATAGAATTTTTTAACGAAACTTGTAGTTAGAAATAAGATTTGATAATTAATTGAAAGTTAAGAAAATAATGTAAAAGAAAAAGTCAAGAACATAAATGTGATAATGAATTAAAGTAAATAATCTTTAACGCAATTAAAATATGATATATTTAATAAAAATTATGGTGCTAGTACAACTCTTCGAGATTGTTAATGACTATATCAGTAATTATGATAATAAAACGATGACGGAAAAGTCCTCTTGGACAAAAGGAAAGGCATTTATTTCATATTCAAACCCGAGTATCTAATTAATCTCATTACAAGTCGGAAGTTAAAAAAACATATTTTGAATGGAATAGACAAATACAAATTTTAAGAATTTCCAATTGACCCATTTGGCCATGTCGAACAAGCTTGCTGAAATTATGATGCAACCCTCGTGTTTGACTTTTCTCATAGAGTTCATTATGAATAAATCCCCATGTAGGGATCTTACAGACCCCTCACAAGGGGAGGCCCCCACATGTATTTAAAAAAAATTGCGCCCACCCCACCATGTGTGTTGTCCTTGTAAAAAAAATTTTGTAATGTAAGCATGGTTCGTGACATAAACCTTCCTTCACATTTTGCATCAATGCCGGACTAATGACTATGTGCAATGTTGTTGGCTCGCTAACAATTATCCATTGCTTTTCATGGCAACTCGTTGTCGAACGATGTGTTGTGAAGATGAACATACTCTTCAAAGAATATCCATGTCTCGTATGGATAAAAGAAACACGGCTTGCAATCAATAACTCTATTTTCTAATTTCAAGCAATTAGTCGATCTTGCTCTACGTACATTTTAAACAAATTTTCTTGAGGTATCTAGGCTGTCAAAATTTGTCGAACACAAGTGTTGGTCCTCTTTTCAAATCCTCTCATAGCTTGTATTGTATTATTGCCTTGAACTTGCCATGAATCAAAATTAATTCTCCTCATTTAGCTTAACCCTCGATATTCATGCTCCACGCTCTACCTTGATAAAAACATCAAACTTCTGTGCTCCAAAGATTCTATATTTGATGCCACTTATTGGGAATTGGTGTTTTATCCTAGAATGTTAGCTTAGCATCTTCAAAAGACTATTTAAATATAAGATATTTTCTAGTTTAAAGAGTTGACATTTAAAACTATCATTCAAGAGACTCTTTAAATTGTCATTTTAATTTAGAGAGTGGGTTTGACTCTCTACTTAATTTTATTACTCAAAAAAAATATTTATTATTTTTCTTTATCTTTTATAAAGAAGAATATAAAGAGTTGTTGGAATATTTCAAAATTTTAATTCTCTAAATTTATAAATACTCTCCAAATGATAGAATATATTCTTTAAAAATAGAGAGTCTCTTGAAGATATTCTAAGTAGGATAAGTTATATCTATCCCATATGAGATTTTTTTCTACATTCTCTCAACAATTTGTACAAATAGTCGCTATTCATTCATTCTTAACATGCGAGGCACAAGCACAAACTTAACAACAAAAGTCATGGAAATCATGAAAAATGACTTCTGATGCAAAAAAATTAAGAGCTTATTTGGGAGAGATTTTAATTAGATTAAAATTGAAAAATTAGTCGTTATTGTTGACTTTTATTAGACGAGTGACACCTAATAACGGTTATATTTTCAATTTTAATCCAATTAAAATTCCTCCCAAATAAGTCCTAATAGGCGAGGTGTCAGTGATAGGAGTGACGAAAATAAGACTATCTGCACACAAAGAGACGAAGTTTATGAACCATTTGTGCAAATTTCCCAATATCGAATGAAGGAGAATCCAAACGAGGCCAGCACATTACACGAGGAGAGCCAAAGCCAGCAACACGTGCCGTACTACACCAGCTCAACTGCACTCAACAGATTTTTATTTTTCACTTTTATTCCTTAATCAACAAATCAATGTTGGTGGGTGATCAAGACAAGACGCCCACGGCAATTTCATTAAAGTGGAGTCACTGCTATATTTTTTTAATAAATTATAATATATTTTTATGTATTGAATAATGTGGCAGTGATTTGACCATCACATAGAATAATATTAAATATCAATAAAAATTGAATAACATTATTTTTAAGAAAAAATCAAGTCGAACGCCCTACCTTAGACTACATACCATGCGGTTTATCAATCCGGCTTGGATTGGCCCGATTATATTGACCACTGGACATAGACTGATCTAGCATGGGGCCCAACCCCAATCCCATATATTTGTCCAAACTCGCACTTTGAAAGAACAACTTTAGTTGCCTTAAGTGGTGAGAAATTGTTAGCTGCTCTGGACCATTGATTTCATTTGAGATCTATAGAGATGGTTGGTTGTATAAATTGGAGACTCGTGTTGCCTAATCACTTTTTGCCATCCGATTTATTTAGGTGTGTTTTGAAATCTTCTCTCTGAGTTTTGCTCTCTCCCATCGTCTTTCTAGTTACAATCTTCGAATTAACATCGGTCGATCTATCTATTTTTTTTTTTTTTTTATAATTTTGAGTCTATGATTCTAGTTTAGAGAAGAGAGTGTTGATTTCAATTTTGGGGCTTCTGGTTCGTAGAAGTAGCTTCGACTGGCCATTGAGGGTTTGAGGTTGGTTATTTTGATTTGTATAAAAGGGTACAATGTTTTTGAACCCAAGATTAATGATATCTTGATAAGTCTTTTTATTGTAAATCTTTGAGATGCTTATATCGTATGAACTTTGGGTTTATTTTCGATTTCTTGTAGTAATAGTAACTTATCTTAAATATAAGCACCAAACGTGTAGCAGTTACGTTGGATGCAAGTGAATTCACATTAAGTCATGGTTATGTTTATTCAATGATAAATTATCATAAACATGCTCTTAGTTCGTTGGGATAAAATTGTCAAACAACTACCCAATCTCTTTCATTAATAAGTAAACTTTGTCCAAGTTGTAGTTATTACAATAAGAAATGGGCATTATAGGTAATCTCAAATATGTGATTGGACACACGTGTTGCACTTAATCAAGAGGTGACAATAGTCTAAAGGGACGACTATTTTCACCCATCATTCTTATAACTAAAATAGATAAGAATAAAATCAAATAAAATTTCACTCTAAATTCATCTACTAATATTGATATCATTAAATTCGCCCTGCCATTTCTTCCTCTTCTACATCATCAAAATCATCACTTTCAAACTCCGAATCCGATTTCACTTCATAAAGCTCAAACTTTCCTCAATCAAAATACGATCTTTCACCAACATTGCCAATATCAAAACCATCCTCAACCTCGTAAAGCAAGAATCTTTCATAGCCCAAGCCTCAATTTTTCTTAACTTCACCGTTTCTTGAACCAAACCCAGATTTTTCACCTCCCTCCTTATCAAATCTCCGTGTTCTAGTGGATGTAGGTATTTTATATTCAGACAACTTAATTGTCTTGTCTCGGCCAAGGACTTGGAAGAAGAATCAATAAATAAGTCATCTTTAAGACGGAGTCGTGTGAAGATGGTGGCTTCACCAATAGTCGAAAGTTGCAACGATCGAGGATTAGTAGGATATTTTTGGGATTCGAGCTTTCGATTTTGAGGGGCTCTGGGGTTGCGACGAGCTGCTAAAGAGCATGGAGTAAAGTTTAGACTAGTGACATTATATATACAAGACCAAGCCATCATACGATTGTTTTTATTGGTTAGTGAATTGTTCAGAAAAATGGAGTGAACTGCCCGGCCTTTCAGAATCATGCTATAGCCTCTGTCATATGTCTACACAATTATTGACATAACATCACATGATATTGCATTATTGAATTGTTTTAAACATAGTCAATTTTTTTCCATCAAATCATCTGCTGTCATCTCGAATTATATTATAACATCTGTTATTTAAATGCATAAATTTAACAAGGATAACATCGGACGCCGTCAAGTTATAAAGATGATGAATATAGTACTTTTTAAATTTTTTAATAAGAATAGAATTATAGTAACAGGTATAAATTGTGAAGAGAAATTGGAAAAAATGATGTTTTGAATAATGATACTTTAAAAAATGTGTGGTTAAAAAATAGAAAAAAATTAAATTTACTTGTAAAATATTTTACTACGAGAATTCGTTTTTGAAAATAATAAGAATAAAGTTAAGGGTGTGTTTCAATCACGTTATTTTGGAAAAATGTATTTTAAAAATAGATTGGTAAAAAATGTGGGGCGAAAAAGAAGGAAAAATTATTAATGTGATAAAATATTATTTTATTTAAAAATGTGTAAATGAAAATAAG
>CAIGRN010161901.1:0-10908 GCA_903798345.1 Fraxinus anomala | reverse complement strand
AAAAAAAAAAAAAATCATTCAAGATACCTTTTGTTTTGTGAGAGTAAATATATACTACAAAAATTTGTTGAATAAGCAAAAAATGTAGTATCAATCACAATAGTTTATACGTTTAGTTATCGAAATAGAAAAGTATACATAAAAAAAAAAGTTATGAAGTCTGTGAAGTTCCTGTCGTTTACACATCATTCAAATAATACTATGCTATAAAAAGTTTAAAACATTGCACTCTGCCAAAGGGCTTTGTTCATCAGTACAACAATTATGTAATGATTCCTAATAAGAAGCACTGATCATGACTTAAATGGGACGATAGACTTGCGAGAATTCAAAGAAGAGAGCAAGCAAATGATGTTAGGGATTGCAAATGGATTAGGGTTCTTGCCCGTTCAAATGGTGTTGGAAGAAGGCAGCTTTCTCAAGAATACAGTAGAAAAGGAATTAATCAAACTAACTGCAGCCAAAATCAATCAATTTGAGATTCAGATTCCCTTTAGAAATGTGTAATAATGTCATAACACACATGTGTGTGTGTGTGTTGTTTGTTAAACCTGTTTGCTCGAAGTTTTTCCAATAATCATTGATTCCATAATGCAACACAACCGAGGATGGTGATGGTGGTAATTTGCAAGCCGAGGATGATCCAACCCACAACTACTACACTTGATTGCCATAAGATTGACACCTACAAAGGATGGCGATGGTGGTGATTTGCAAGCCACAAAGGGAAAGGAAAACAAAGATGTAGCAATGGTGATCACTTATTGTGACGACTCCCTCTCACATGGTTTCTCTTCTCTTTGCAAACACTCAAACTCACACACACACACGAAAAAATGGTTGTTGGAGGGATGGTATGTATCAAGCCAATTGGGTCACTTCCAATTGGGCAAAAGGTAAGTAGTCGGGCCAAGTCTCATTAAATGGGCCAAAAACACGACCAAGATAAATGGGCCAACATATCCAAAAGTGTTGGGCACGAGTAATATTAACTTAATTAAATTGCTTCAAGTGGCCCCAATTATTTTAAGGTCAAGTCATCACTAAGGTGTTGATATAAATTATCTAACATCGTTTTAGCATCATTGTCCAAATTTATTGGGTATCAAAAAACCCAACAAATCTTAACATTGATACTATCTCTATGCCTTTTACTGTCATGATGAAAGCACAAAGGGGGAAGATCAATTGAACTGTGGAAGGAAAGGATAGAGAAGCGCTAGAGCAAGGAAGAGGAATGAAGAAGAAACTTCAACGACTAGCTGAATTTCAAATTCTGTACAGTGTTGTTGTATATAGAGTATTAATTGTAATAGGTTAAGTGATTTTTATAAAAATGTGTTCCCTAAAAGTAAATTTCCTTTCGGTTATAAGGTCAGGTGGGGGAGAAAAAGGGTGTGAGGAATCATTTTTGGAGGATTCCATCTCTGAACTTTCTCTCTCTCCTCATTTCTGATTTTATTTTTCTATAATTGCATTCTGAATTTTCAACTGAAGTGCTGAAGAATTTCAATTGGAATCTGTTTGAGTTGTTAAATTTTAATTGATTGATAAGTTTAGCTCATCCATCACATATTGGTATAAGAGTAACAATGGATCTAGGAATGGCAGAAACCTGGAGTAAAATCAAACAAAGAACACCTTAAGAGGTTGGATAAAGAAATAATAGATTTGGGAGTTAAAACCAATGACCAAAGGCTACAGGCCGTGTGTACTAGACAGGATTGGATGGAACAGATGATGGGTGAAATAAAGGCTACTCAGGAATCGATGGTGCTAATATTAGCTCAGTTGGCTGGTAATAAGACTGACTACAAGGAGAAACAAATTGAAGAATATGGGTCATCATCTCTGACCAGTGGGGATAGCCTTAAGGCAAATGAAATCCACTCTGGTAATTCCAATAAAAGTAGGGAGATCAGGATGGCTGCCAAATTACCAAAGATAAATTTCTCTAGTTTTAGTGGAGAAGGGCGAAGGGAATGGCTGAGGAAGGAAAACAAGTATTTTCAAATTCATGACGTAGGGGATGAGTTGAAAGTGGGAATCACAGAGATGTATCTAAAAGGGATGGTTGACAATTGGTTTCATGGGTTCATCTCTAGCTACCTAACTACTAATTGGGATGAATTTACGAAGGAGATTTGCTGAGAATACAGCACAAAAAATAGTAGAACTCTTTAGTAAATTAAGACATAAGAGGCCTGTCGTGGAATACATGAATAATTTGAGGAGCTGAAATCCCAGGTAATGGTATCATTGCCCCACCTGCCCGAGTCATATTATATTTAGATTTCCACCAGTGTTCTTAAAGATGAGATCAAATCCATGGTGAAAATGATTCAACCCTTCACCCTTGCCAAAGCTTTTGAGATCGTCCTCTTATAGGAGAATACCATATTAGCCTTAAACAAAGGATCCAAAACCCTAAAACCACACCTTTACTCTAAATGGACCAATCCAAATCCTAACCCCAAGCCAAATGAAGTCACAAATAAATCCAACACCTATTTAGAACTTTCTTCCAAAACTCCAACAACCCTCTTCAATTCAAATCTATCATCCCTATAGATTTTCAAGCTAAAAGAGAGTTGGGATTGTCTTACAAATGTGATGAAAAGTATACTAAAGGGTAAGCATGCACGAATAAGATTCTCAATTTTATACTAGTGGACGACAAAGATGATGAGAATGTAGGGAAACCACTGGATGAGGTTGAAGAACAGATAGGTAAGGAGGTGGTGGACGAAGTAATACAGATATCCATCTATGCACTGGTAGGCAGCTCCATGCTAATGATAATCTGACTCCCTGGGATGATTGAAAGAAGGAAGGTGTCTATTAATTGATAGTGAGAGCACTCACAATTTCATATATGAACAAATGGCTCAATCTATCAACTGTAAGATGCAGCAAGCAAAACCCACTTCAGTAACTGTGGCAGGGGCATGGAGATTGGTCAATAAAGTTGTGTATAATCCCTTGGTCTGGAGGATGCAAGATTCAATTTTAGCTGAGGGTATTTAAATTGGTAGGGATTTATATAGTACTTGGAGTGGACTGGCTAAGCCAATTAGCCTTGTGTTGTTTGATTTTGTTAAAGGAAGTATAACCTTCAATAATGAGGGTACATAAATTAAACTTTAGAATAAAGCAATCAGAGAAGAATTCCAAATGATGATGGGTATAAGGAAGAAGAGTGAATTCAAGAAGCAGCCTTATGGTATAGTGGCTCAGATCTCTGCCATTGCTGAGAGAGAACAGGAACCCATGCCAACTGAACTTAAGGTAGTGGTAAATCAATTTTCTACGATTTTTATGTAACCCAAGGGATTGTACCTACATGGTCTAATGATCATCATATACCATTGAAGGAGGGTGCACAACCATTTTTAAATCAGGCCATATGGGTGTCTTAATGTTCAGAAAGGAGAGATTGAAAGGATAGTGAAGGAAATGAAGGAAAATGGAATCATAAGGTCCAGCAATTGCCCCTATGCTTTCTCTGTCTTGCTAGTAAAAAAGAAGGATTTCATATGGAGGTTTTGAGTAGACTCTAGATAGCTGAATAGTCTCACCCTTAACGATAAATATCCCATGCCAATCATAGATGATTTATTGGATGAACTAAATGGAGCAAGATTGTACAAAAATCGATTGAAGGGCTGGATACCACCAAATTAGGGTGGCAGAAGAAGACACCCATAAAATAGCCTTTAAAACACATGAAGGCCTGTATGAATTCAGGGTAAAGCCAATTGGGCTTATCAATGCCCCTACAACTTTCTAATACTTGATGAATGAAGTATTTAAACAGCACCTCTGGAAATTTGTTTTGGTATTTTTTGATGACATACTCGTTTATAGACAAGACCTAAAATCACACTGTGAACATGTCACTTTAGTACTGGACCTCCTCAAATACCACCATCTTTTTGCTAAAGAAAATAAATGTTCTTTTGGGTAGTCTAAAATAGAGTACTTGGGACATATCATCTCGACAGAAGGGGTAGTAGCTGACTATTCAAAAATTGCAGCTATACAGGAGTGGCCTAAACTAACTAATATCAAACAATTAAGGGGATTTCTAGGCCTAACTGGTTACTACAAGACATTTGTAAAGGGCTATGGGGCCATGGCAAAACCCTTGACTGAATTACTAAAAAAAGCTAACTATATATTAGAGTGAGGCCACTAATTTGGCTTTTCAGAAATTATAAAAGGCTATGAGTATCACACCCATGTTAACGTAACCAGACTTGTCTTTACTTTTCAAAATTGAAACAGATGCATGTTATTGAGGGATTGGGAGGTTGTCCTAATGTAGAATGAGAGGCCATTAGCGTATCTAAGTAAGGGCATAAACAACACAAATTTATGCATATCCATTTATGAAAACGAGTTACTGGCTTTGGTTAGAGTAACGAGTAAGTGGAGACATTACCTTGAAGGCCACCATTTCATAATTAAAACGGGCCACCATTCACTCATGTACCTGTTGGAGCAAAGAGTCACTACCCTACTACAACATAAATGGTTATCCAAGTTATCGGGGCATAGCTATGAGATACAATACAAATTAGGGGTGGAAAATCATGTGGTAGATACTCTATCTAGAAAGGAGGAAAAGAATTCAGAATGGATGGCAATTATTGAAGTCACACTGGTGTAGATAAGGGAGGTGATGACCAGCTACCAAGGAGATATAGAGGCTGAGGCTAAAATTATCGCATTACTGCTTGATAACAACTCAGGTTCGGACTACCACTACTTGAATGGACTACTTAAGTACAAAACCAAAGTTTATATTGGCTCGGGTAGTGACATCAGGAAAAAGTTGATAGTTGCCATACATTTCTCATAGGAATGGGGACACTCTGGGATACAGGCTAGTATTCATAGGGCCAAGCAACATTTTTTTTTCTAGGAATGAGGAAGGACATCAAAAAGGAGGTCTTGTAATTCGACACCTTCCAAAGATGCAAAGGTGAACATGTAGCCTACCCAGGATTATTACAACCCTTACCAACTCCACATTATGCTTGGAATCACATCTCCATGGACTTTATCGAAGGTTTACCTACCTTAGAGTGTAAGAATGTAATCTTGGTGGTAGTGACTCACCAAGTATGCACATTTCCTACAGTTATCCCATCCTTTCTCAGCCCCAACTATTGCCAAATTATTCTAGGATAACATCCATAAGTTGCATGATTTGCCTCTAAGTATTATCACCGACAGGGATGAAGTGTTCACAAGCAAATTCTGGCAGGAGTTATTTAAATACCTCGGAGTCAGATTATAGCTAAGTTCAGCATGCCACACAAAACGAATGGACAAACCGAAAGATTAAATCGGTGAGAAATATATCTGCGGTGCATGGTATACAAGAAGCCTAGGCAATGGAGTAAATGGCTCAGTTTGGCCAAATGGTGGTATAACACTACCCTGCACACTACCATTAAGATGACACCCTTTGAAGCTTTTTATGGTATCAAACCCCCTCAACTGGCCTTAGGGCCCTACCAACAGATCTACAATACTCCAATAGATGACGTATTGTAGGAATGACATGAGATGGATAAAATTATGAAGGATAATCAAACTCAGGCCAGTCCTAGGATAAAGTTTTATATAGATAAGAACAAGAGTGAAAATGAATTTTAGAAAGAGATTGGGTGTACCTGAAATTACACCTTTATGCTCAACAAGCGGTGGCGAGGAGAACCAATAAGAAGCTTTATGCGAAGTACTATGGACCTTATAAAGTGATTCAGAGATTGGGGAAAAGTGGCTTACAAACTGGAATTACCTTTTGGAGCCCAGATCCATTCGGTCTTTCATGTATCGTTGCTTAAAAAAAATATTAGGGAGAAAGAAGTTGCATTTGTGACACTGACAACTTTTCAACCTTGTGGACAAGGTCTATCGAAGGGGGAGGGATGTCATGATGGAGACACAAAGGAGGAAAATCAGTTGAAGTGAGGAACGAAAGGACATAGAAGAGCCAGAGCAGGGAAGATGAATGATTGCTCCCAAAGAATAACGCCGTAGTTGTAGTACAGCTTTGGGGTGTCGATTCCACACGGAGATGGAAGAAATGCTCAAATGATAAAAAATGATGGATGTTCTCTCGTTTTTTAGGTAGAATTTATTGTCTGAATAAAATTAAGAATTCAATATATGAAATAATGAAATTAAAATCAATGTTTGGGGTATCGAAGTATCAGAATTCCCTCAATTGAATTAGATCAATCTCATCGATTTTCATTCTTATAACTCAATTAGAGGCCTTCATCCCAACTCTCTAATTGGAAGATATGACGTTACAAATCAATTTAATTTAATTGTAATTCTAGAATCTAAACTTTCTATAACACATTCGCACTCTTTTTATTGGAATAAGATCAAGAATCGACCATATACATCAAGCATAAGACAGCAATCAATCCACCAATAAAGTAAAATTGAGATTAAAATTCAACAAATAGTTCAATCATTTGATAGAAGAAGTATGACTAGATCTATGAAGAATTTAATAAATGGTAAACCAATCTCAACATAAATTAATTGAAATTGAAACTCAACAAATAGTTTAATTCTTCGATGGAAAAAACATGACTGAATCCATGAAAATTCTAGTAAAGATTAACCAAATTTCAAATTATTCTTGAAAAGAAAATCTAAATCCTAGAATTGTTTGAAAATGAAAAATCAAATTATATGAATAAAAGATGTGAAAATCACCAATTTTGATTGAGATCCTTCCTAACTTCACCAAGATTTTTAGTTCTTTATGGAGATTCTTGAGCCAAAGATGAGAGAAAGTAGTACGGAGGAGTTCTCTATGTTTTTCCCTTGTTTAGGGTTACAAAACACATATTTATAGTTGTTTCAAAACACGTATTTATAGTGGTTGACTTAAATTCGTAAATCAGAATTTTCGTCTCGGAGATACTATATGTGACTGCATAGAATAAGTGAATATGACCACATAGAACATTTTAATTCGGCCTTGGAATTCGCTGAAGTGAGTGTGCAATCGCATTGAATTTAAGCTCTGGGACCACAGTTTTAAATAACTTCCACATGACAACTTTCAATATTTTGGTCATATCTTTTTCTCCCGATATCCAATTAAGGCGATTCAAGATGCATTAGAAAGCTGACTTAAAGGGTTACAATTCTTCTAGAAATATAATTTTTCCAATTCTAACGATCTGAGATTGAAAATCCAAAGCAGAACTTTTTCGGTTGGAAGTTAATATGTGATAATACTTTAACTACATTTCATTCCTTTGGTTTCTTTCCTCATCCAATTGATACCTAACATTCTCAAATCTTTATATCTTCGTTTTGCCTTCCGATTCATCTTTTGGGTATTTGCAATTTGGTTCTTGAACTTTTGTTTTCTTCCACTTTGGCCCTTTCTCACTTATTTCTTCGAAATTTCGCCATATCCATCAAATTGCCACCTAAATCAAAATATAAAGATAATGAGTGCATTTTGGCATCAAATAATCACACAAGAACAACAAATAGGGGGGGGGGACATTATATTTTACACTCCTATCAAGGAATAAAGAAGGAACTTCAACGGCTAACTAAATTTCAAATTCTATATGGCGTCGTTGTATATTGAGTATTAATTATAATAGGTTAAATGCTTTTTATAAAAATGTGTTCCCAAAAAGTCAATTTCCTTTCGGTTACAAGGTCAGGTGAGGGAGGGAAAGTGTGTGAAGAATCATTTTTGGAGGATTCCGTCTCTGATCTTTCTCTCTCTCCTCATTTCTGTTTTTCTGTTTCTGTAATTGCATTCTGAATTTTCAATTGAAGTGCTGGGTGTTAAGCATTTCAATTGGAATCCATCTGAGTTGTTAAATTTTACAAGTTTTGATTGATAAATTCAGCTCATCCATCACATTTAGATTCTTAAAAATTTGATATTAATTTTCTATGGGAATGTTGTGTAACTTTGTAATTCGTGATTTATAATTTGTAATTTGTTAAACCTTTGTTATTTGTATTCTGTTGAATAATGAAATCTAAATCTGTTGCCTTTATATTTATAAGTGTAATCTGATATCTATAAATGTAATACTATATTTGAGATTGTTGTTGTCGAATGCATCCAATACAATTAGACTATTATTCTATTAAACCTTTCTAAGTGTAATATGAGATCTGCAATTTTTATTCTGTCATTCCACTATCATTTGCCTTAAAAACTGAAATCTGAGTTTTGTTGTAATACATGCACGGCATGTTTGAATATGGATACGACGATGAATGTGAATACATTGGTGGAACCCCTACAACATGAAAAGTAGGTACAAATAAATTGAATCTTCCTGCACTTCCACCATCATGTTTAGGGAAAAGAAAAAATAATAAGAAGATTTTATTTCGTGATTTGTAATTTGTTAAACCTTTGTAATTTGTATTCTGTTGAACCATTGCAATAATGAAATGTGAATATGTTGCATTTATAGTTATAAGTGTAATCTCATATCTGTAAATGTAATACCATATTTGAGATTGTTGTTGTTGCATGCATCCAATACAATTAAATTATTACTCTATTGAACCTTTATCAGTGTAATCAGAGATCTGTAATTTTTGTTCAGTCATTCTACTATCATTTGCCTTAAAAACTGAAATATGAGTTTTGTTGTAATATATGTACTGCATGTTTGAATATGGGTATTGACAATGAGTGTGAATACATCGGTGGAACCCCCACAACATCAAAAGAAGGTACAAATAAATCGAATCTTCCCCCACTTCCACCGTCATGTTTAGGGAATAGAAAACATAATAAGAAAACTTTAATTTGTGATTTGTTAAACCTCTGTAATTTGTATTCTGTTGAACCATTGTAATATTGAAATCTGAATATGTTGCCTTTATAGTTATAAGTGTAATGTGATATCTCTAAATGTAATACTATATTTGAGATTGTTGTTGTTTAATGTATCCAATATAATTAAACTATTATTCTATTGAACCTTAATAAATGTAATTTGAGCTTTGTAATTTTTATTCTGTCATTCCACTATCATTTGCCTTAAAAACTGAAATCTGAGTTAATACATGTCTGCAGGTTTGAATATGGATAATGACGATGAGTATGAATACATTGGTGGAACCCCAACAACAAAAAAGCAGGTACAAATAAATTGAATCTTCCCCCACTTACACCATTGTGTTTAGGGAAGAGAAAACATAATAAGAAAACTTTGGATGTGTGGGATCATTTTATGATAATTGAAGATCCAAAGCGATAGTTGTTAGGTATGAGTGTAAATATTGTGGGCATATATGCCTGTGGGGCTAAGAAGTATGGGACAAGTACTTTAAGTACTCATTTGGTTAAACATTGTAAAAAAATCTTGAAAGGGTGGATGACAAGAGGCAAAAAATATGAAGTTTTGATAAAGAAGCTGATGGTAGTAGGACCAATCTTCTAACTATTGGGCTTAGTAAGGAAGTGTGTAGATTGGCATGTCCAAAAATGATGGTTCTCGATGAACTAACTTTTAGCATTGTTGAAGGGACGGGATTTAGACACTTTTATAGTGTAGCATGTCCTAAATTTGATACTCCATCACGTGGGACTATTGTCAGGGATATTCACCAACTATATTTGAATGAGAAATTAGAGTTGAGAAAGAACCTTACTACTCAATGTCAAAGAGTTTTACTCACTACAGACACTTGGACATCCATTCAAAATATAAATTATATATCTATTACAACCCATTACGTTGACTCTAATTGGATGCTTAAGAAAAGAATTTTGAATTTTTGTGTGATGCCTAATCATAAAGGTGAAACTATTGGCAAGGTTATAGAAAGTTGCTTGCAGGACTGGGGCCTTGATAAGGTGTTTACAATCATAGTGGACAATGCTAGTGTAAATAAAATGACTATTTCATATCTTAGAAGGAAGATGATTGGTTGGGGTAATGATTGATGTGTTTTGGAAGGTAAATGTTTGCACATGAGATGTTGTTCAAATATTATTAACTTGATAGTGTGTGAGGGGCTAAAAGAAGCACGTGATTCAATAGTTAGTATTCATAATGTAGTGAAATCTATGAAATCCTCGCCTACTAGATATGAAAATTGAAGGAGTGTGCAACTAAAGAAAATATTGAATCAAAATCACTTGTATTCCTGGATATGACTACAAGGTGGAATTCCACCTATTTGATGTTGGAGGTCGCTTTGAAGTACCAAAAAGCTTTAGAGCGCTTAGAAGAGGATGATGGATATTACTTAGGTTATTTCCGAGAAGATAATGGTGGTAGAAGAAGAGGTGGACCTCATTTAGTAATTGATTGGGAAAATGAATCTATTTATGTCAAATCCCTTGAAGGCTTTTATGATGTCAAGTTACAGTTTAGTACTTCACTGTATGTTAGCTCGACAATTTATCTTCTTGAAGTATGATCACTTGTAGCAGATTTGGTAGATTAGAGTTCAAGTGAAAATTATCCTTTAGGTGAAATGTGTACTAATATAAAGAGAAAATTAGACAAATATTGGGGGAATATGGACAATGTCAAGCAAATGTTGTTAATTGCTACTGTACTTGATCCAAGATATAAATTGGACTATGTTCATTATTGTTTTTGTAATATTTATAATAATATGAATTTATGATGGATTTTAGAAGATAAAGAGGAGGAAAATGATCAATTCATTCACACAAAAAATGGAGATCCATAGCTAAATATATATAGCCATACTTAAATACATTTTCAAAGATACTTCTAACAACTATTATACCAACTACAACTGAAACCATGCTTGTGAAAACAATAGCTTGTAGTAGGTGTAAACTAGCCTAACAATCCATCATTACATGAGTTAGACATTAATCAAAAATATTGTTGAGTG
>CAIGRN010161894.1:24964-37823 GCA_903798345.1 Fraxinus anomala | reverse complement strand
ATATATTGAAGAATTTTTAATATTAACGGTCAACGGTCAACGGTCCGTCCTAGCTAGACTCCGATTCTAAATTCGCCAAGGGCTAAAAGTGCATCTCGAATGAACTACTCTATTGACAATTGAGCATAAAAATAGCAAATTATTCACAAAGGCCTAATATTTTTACTTTCATGTCTTTCACATTCGACTAAATTCTGAAGATGAAATCTTGATCTGCCAAATACTCATCAAAGCAGCATCTTCCATGTATCCTTTTTCTCAAGGTCGGAATACGATAGCTTCACGACGTGGTATCGTAATTAGGAATTGATAAACGTATTATGATTTTAAGAGCTTTCTTGAGGGGGGGACTAGCAGTTTCTCTCTACCAACATATGGTCTTCTCATCTATGGAATGGCAGGAATTCCTCATGTACATTATTGTAGTCGATCCCAATATATGATCTCCAAATCCACACGGTCTAAGGAATAACCTGTGGAGAATGCAAGGCTAAGAAAACTGGCAGCACATGCAAGACAAGCGAAATATTCATGCTTATTTGTAAAGATAATGAGTGATGATAAAGATGATAACCTCCAATGCATATGTGTTTTACAAATTCAAGGCAATGGATGTAAATGTGAAACATAAAACGAAATCATAGTCTACAAGACTCATTGCTTTTAAGTAGCCATCAGCTTTCCTTGGTAGTCAAAATAGATTATTAAATAAGGAATGAGACAGAGACAGAGACAGAGGATAAACAAGTTCTTCCACGAAATCCCCCAGTGACTGAGGTAAACAATGCAGAAAAGCTAGGTTTTTTAGTCAGAATATAGTTTTCAACGATTCTATTAGTCATGGTACCAGTATCCTTTGGGAACAAAGAACTTGACTCAACGGGAGAATCAATCAATGGTCCCAGTTGTCAAGCCATTGCTGGATAACTTCAAAGACGGGAAAAAGGACTCTTATAACAGAAACTAATGTTACAGACATCATCGAGAGGGCACAAGATCTCGAATAATCTATAAGCATCAATCTCATATATGTTCGTGTGCCGCAGGACTAAGTTATGGCTTTCACACTCATTCCAAGAAAGGTTAAAAGTTCACCTTTCTTTATCGGAGCAGAAAGCAGCTATATCGTATATGTCTCTATTCGTCAGCATTCTATGTCAAAAAGGTAAATTATCAGGCACTATTAATGATTGCATAACAAATGCTGAAAGAAGCTAGTACCTACAAGTCAGTACTTATGGATATGTTAGGCATGCAATACTCGACAAGATTGGAAATGCATTGAAGTTATGAACTTGGTTTTCTTGTTTAATATTGTCCTGTCCCTTTTACTAAACATGCAAATAGTTGTTACGTTTTTCTTGAAATTCCCAACTGTAATAGATAATATCTATTAATCAATGACACCAGCCATAAAATTCTCTGAACTATCATTCGGCCAATTCCTCTACCTTGTAGTGCAGGAAGAACCTGCAAGACTGAAACACGAAAATATAAAATTGTACTGAAGATATATTTCTTGTCAAAACTATCAACACAAAAGTAATAAAGAAAAGTGAAACAGAATATAATCAATAAAAGCACACATTTTCTCATAAGCATGTATCTTGGCTTTTACTGATGTACCTTCCTTTTAAACACCTTTTTCCCCCCCATTTTTGGTGCAAAACTATGATATTCAGTCATATTTTATCATAACAATGTACAAGAACTTAATCACAAATCACAACTAAAGAGGCTCCGATTCACAAGATTGACACGATCTCGGTGGAACAAGTCAAAAGAGGGAGAGTAGATTTAACTAACACGGCATGTTGTAGTTATTAAGGATATAATCTTCCAACAATCTAGGGAGGGCCAATAGCTAGAAAATGATGTGCATAGCTGACCTCAAATTCATTGATAACAATGCTTAATATGCTGTAGTTGTTTATTTTGAGACAAACAGTGATATCATTTACATTTTATTTTTAGAATGTACATGAACTTTATCACAAATCACAGCAAAAAATAATAAAGTCATGATCACAAATTTGATTAGTGGCCTTTTTATTGAAAAAAAAATGACAATTTGTTTCACCAAATCCATCAGTGTTAATTTCTATTAGAACTGAATTGAAATGAAGATCTATTTCTGTTATTCATCAAAAGTGTCTGAAATGAATGTTCATATTCAGTACAAAAAGCTAGGGCAAGAAATGCCAGCTGTCATAACTAACATCCAGCTGGCAAAACACTTTTTAATTGTATACAAAGTCGGCTGAAGGAATTGCATACACATTAGTCCTAATACTCCCCTTCATGATGTGCGGTAAACATTCTTTACACACATCTGGATAACAAATGAATAAGAACAGAAGTAGGTAAAGGTTTGGTAAAAGCATCAGCAAGTTGATGCTGTGTTCGAACCGGAAGAAGCTTAACTGCCCCAGTTGTAATCTTGTCTCGAATGAAGTGACGGTTGATTTCAATATGCTTCGTTTGCTCGTGAAAGATAGGATTGGTGGCAATCTGAATCGCAGCATGATTATCCCAATAAAGAACGGCTGGGAATGCGACTGCAACCTGAAAATCTATCAATAATTGATTGATCCAAATGATCTCACTAACTGTGGCTGCAAGGGCTTTGTACTCATTTTCAGCTGATGAACGAGAGATTGTGGGTTGTCTTTTAGATTTCCAAGAGACCATTGAATCACCAACAAAAATGCAAAAGCCAGTGATTCATTTGTGTGTCAATACAAGATCCCTAATCTGCATCAGAGAATGCCTGAAGCTTGATGGTGTAACCAGAATCAGAGAGTATTTGTGAAGAGAAGAAGAGACCTTGACCAGGACTGCCTTTCAAATATCTAAGGAGATGATGAACTGCTTTAAGATGTGGTAGCCTTGGTTGAGACATATATTGGCTTAATTTGTGCACTGCAAATGTCATATCAGGACGTGAAAGAGTCAAATAGATCAGTCTCCCGATTAATCTCCTATAATGAGAAGCATTGGCAGCATCACCATCATGAATGCTGAGAGCTGCTTTTGGATCAATAGGACTATTTACTGGTTTACAATCTAGATAACCTGCATCCTCAAGTAACTGTAGTGCATACTGCCTATGTCAGACGACAATTCCTGATGTGGCACGGGCAATTTCAATCCCCAAGAAGTACTTCAAACATCCCAGATCCTTGAGTTTAAATTGAGAATGCAAAAATACCTTTAATGAGTCAATGACTTGAATGTTAGGCCAAGTGATGACAATTTCATCAACGTAGAATTACAGTGCCACAAAGTTATCATCAAACCCTTTAGTGAACGGGGAATATTCTGCCTTAGACTGAGTGAAACCATAATGACTAAGGGCGTGAGTGAACTTAGAATTCCATTTCCTTGAAGCCTGCTTAAGTCCATATATGGACTCGTGCAATTTACAAACTAGCTTCTCTCTCTGTCTGACAAGTTTATGAAGCTCATAGCCAAGGAGAAGGTCCATATAAACCTCATCAAACAAGTCACTATTCAAGAATGCATTATTAGCATCCAGTTACACTAAATGCCACTTATGGCAGGCTGCAAGAGCAAGCATCACTTTTAACAGTTACTGTCTTGGCCCTAGGGAGAGAGTATCAAAATAATCCAAACCCTCTTGTTGTGTATAGCCCTTTGCAACATGGCGTGCTTTATGCCACTCAAGTGATCCATTTGATTTATATTTATTCTAATAAATCCACCTACAACCCACTGAATGTTTTCCAAGAGGTAAAGGAACAACAGGACCAAGTGCGGTTAAGTTCCATAGCCTCTAGCTCAAGCTTCATAGCTTCATGCCGTCGGGGAAATTTAACAGCTTGATGAAGAAGTTGTGGAAATTTAACAGCTTGATGAAGAAGTTGTGGCTCAAACTGGGATAAGACATTCAATGCCAAATGTCTATGGTGATTCGACATATTGTTATATGTCCAATGTGATGAGGTAGATGAATGATAGACTGATCAGTTTGAGAAATCAAATTGCAATGAAAGTTTCTGAGGTATTTGGAATGTCAATGTTTGAAGGTATATCAGCGTGTGACTTATTAGGATTAATATGATCAGTTGAAGATTCAACAGTTGGGATAGAACATGATCTAACTGTATAGACATATCTTGAGGCATGAATAAAGAAGGAGATGGTAAAACCAAGTCAGGAAAAAGGATCCAACACATGACCAGCTTCCACAACTGTATGAAAAGGGATCATCTCTTCATGAAACACAACATCCCTTGATATAAAAATTTGTTTTGATGAAACATCAAAAAGTTTATAACCTTTGACTCTAAATGGATATCCCAAAAAGACACATAATCTAGCTCTTTGATGAAATTTATTCCTGTGTGTAGTAAGTGTGGATGCGAAGACCATACATCCAAAAACTCTAAGGATAGACTAATCAGCAGGACTACCATGTAACACTTCATAATGTGTTTTATGTTGCAAAAGAGGAGATAGAGTTCTGTTGATTAAGTAGTTTGCTGTCAACATACATTCAAACCAGAATTTGATAGGGACTCTTGACTGGAAAAATAGAGCTCGGGCTATATTTAAAAGATGTTAGTGTTTGCGCTCAACCACATAATTTTTTTGTGGTCTTTCAACACAGCTGAACTGATGTATCACCTCTTTCTCAGTGAAGAAATCATTGAAAGATAATTCATGAGCATTATCTGATCTAAAAATCTTAATAGTAGCATTATACTGTGTGGCAACCATGTTTAAAAATCAATGTATAACACCCACAACATCAGATTTCTATTTCAACATGTAGAGCCAGGTAAATCTAAAACAATCATCAACTAGAGTTAGGAAATATCTATATCCTGAGTGTGATGTAACATGATAAGGCCCCCATATGTCACAATGCACTAGATCAAATGGCTTACTGGAAAGGTTATTATTTGATTCAAACGACAATCTTCTTTGCTTAGCAAGATGACATATATAATAAGGAAGATTTTTATTCAACTTTGTGACAACATAACAAATGGTCTTTTAACACATCTAATCTTTTAAAAGATAGATGACCAAGCCTATTGTGCCATACATGAGAAGAAACATTACCAACAAAAGCATTAGAAATAGAGTTGAGGACTCTGGTGTCAAGTACATATAAATCCTGGACCTTATCACCCTGTCAATCATCCTTTTAATTATAGCCTCCTGAATGATGAACCGATCATGAAAGAAACTCAAGGTGAGTTGTGCCAATAGTAAATGCACTGACTGATAATAAATTGAACTTGAATTGAGGCATAAAAAGAACATCATACAGCATCATTTTTGGACCTAATCTGACATCACCACATAGGCTGACTGGTATTTATGTGTGAATATGCAAAGTGACACTTGAATTATCAGCAGTTCTTAAGTTCACAAAGGCAGCAGAAATGGAGCACACATGTTTGGTGGTTCCGAGTCCACTATCCAAATATCTTTGGATGCAAATGTAGGACTAACTGATATGGAATGGCATATACCTGCAGCACATGAAGATATATTTTTGTCCAGGTCAGTTGAATTAGAATTTGAACTTGAGGCTAAGTGAGTGGACATCATTGTCATCAGTTGCTGATATTGACTGGAGTTCAAATTTTGTATAAAATTCCCAATTCCAAGCTGCTGATCTATCTTCATGTCCTCAGTCTGTGGAGTGAGAGAAGCAGACAATTGGTTAACAGAATCAGAATTAGAAGAATTTTGGAAATTCTCTTGACCTTGACTTGTAACCCGGTGGATATCCATGGAAAAAATTTATCAACAGAATGTCCATGACATTTGTCATTGTAAAAACCAGAATTTTTGCTACTTTGGCATTATCAGATCTAAATGCAAAGGCAACCGCTCCATTTGAATCAACTCCAATGGATTGTGTGAATATTTTTCTCTGATTCTCCTCTTGAGAAATCAATGCAAATACCTTATTAATAGGAAGTAGAGGATCCATAAGTAGTATTGACCTCTAGCTTGGGAGAATGAATCATCCAACCCCATGAGGAATGAGATAATATACTCCATTTGATAGTGCTTATTCAGTTCTTTAACACCACCGCAAGTACACTTTCCAAAACCACAGTTAGGTCGAAAATTACTCAATTCTTCCAACACAGTTTTGAGTTTAGTAAAATACACACTTACATCATATCCCTCCTTAATTGAAAAATACGTGGTCCATTACTCTGTTGGAACCTTTCCTTGAGATCGTTCCAGAGTTCGTATGCTGTAGAAACATAGATTACACTAGCCGAAATCTCTTTCAAAACAAAATTAAGGATCCAGGAAATCACCACGTTATTATTTCGAATCCATGAATTCACCAAATTAGGATTCGTAGCTTCTGGTTTTTCTACAGATCCATCAATGAAAGAGAGTTTGTTCTTAACCGATAGGGAAATTGTCATTGCACGGCTCCAAGAGGCGTAGTTTTCTCACATATGCTGTTGAGACACGAGCATAAATCCAGGACTGTTGGAATGGTGAAGGATATCGGCGCTAGAAGGTTCATCAATGTTGGACTTGATCACGGATGACCTTGAATTAGAATAGTTTTTTGAATGTGTTGATTCCATAGGTAATCAGAATAAAAAATGCACGATGAATCAACTGAATCGGAGAAGAAGATGAACGCAGCTAGGAATTAGCTCTGATACCATATTAGAACTGAATTGAAATGAAGATCTATTTCTATTATTCATCAAAAGTTTCTGAAATGAATGTACATATTCAGTATAAATAGCTAGGGAAAGAAATGCCAGTTGTCAAAACTAACTTCCAACTGGCAAAACTAACTTTCTAATTGTATACAAAGTCAGTTGAATGAATTGCATACACATTAGTCCTAATAATTTCTTCCCTTTCTGTCATATGTTTCGATCAGAGCATTACTTAGGACAGATTAAGATTGATTAAGATCAAAACCACACTGAGTCTCGAAGCAACTGAAATAACTAAAAGAGATAGTAAATACAATTGAAAGGGTTCCTCGAATTTCTAACCATGACATCGTATATAGAACCCGTTAATCCAAAATCTGAAACAACACGACTAAATCCAATCAATTGTCCATTATCGGGCGTCATTGGTATCACTCTTTTGATACATCTCCACCAATGCTCATCAAATTTGACACTTCCACCGGATAAAAGTGAGTTTTTTATAAATTTAGAGTTAGTGAAAACCGAAATGACCACAAAGATGTAGAAAAAGGCTGTACGGAGCTTCCTGGCATCAACGGCCTCAGCTCTGCCCGTGGGGTCGACATTGGGAAAGTGGTGGCAAGAGTGATTGCAGAGGGTGTAGAGGTCTTTTAAATGATGAAGATTCACGTTGGATGGATTAGTGGATATGAATATCCGTGGAGGTGGCGGCGATTGTTTGATTTGGCCGGTTATTTCAAGTGGTGGTGACAAGGGATGAAATTTGGAGGGAAAATAGCCACCGTGAACGGCGGTTGCAACTGCCATTTCAGCCTCTTTCCCCTCGGCCACCAAAACTCCTTTTCTACTTTTACTTTTTCTATTCAAATTTTTTTCAATGGTTTTTATTCTTTGTGAAAGATTTTTCTCTTTTTCCACCTTGAATCCAATGTTCATTTTGTTGGGTTTATACACTTTTATTGAGTATAATTTTGTTTTAGTAAAACAATAATTTTATAATAAATAAAGGCAGCCACTATTTACCACCACAGTTGTTTTTTATTCATTCCACTCTATATTTATCTCTATTAAATTTTGAAATTTTTTAAAAAAGTATTATTTTCATGTCACATTCTAATATTATTCTTATTAAATTCATTCATTTTAACAATATACATCGAACCATTTTTATATATCTATCTCATCATAATTACTTCAATCATTTCATATATCTATCCACGCCATTTTTTTTTATATCTATACATCCACACTATTTTTATATATTTATCTCACCATATATCTACCCTATCATAATTCCTTCATATTCCTTTTATATTTTCAATCATTGCCATCAATATGCGCTGTCAGATTTCTTTATTTGTTTTGATAATCCTAACGGATTCGCCACCATTTTTTTTTTTTTTTGAATTTAAGAAAATCAAGAAAAAAAGATAATCCGAATAGAAAACTCAAATTCTTTTTTTAATAATTCTAATAGAAAAAATCGCCATCAATGTGTTTCAATTCAAGAAAATAAAAGATAATTCCAACTCAAATAATTCAAAATGAAATGTCTTACTAATACTAGAATTCAAAGACACATTATCAAATAACCTAAACACAATTAAGAATCATCCACATATTAAATTCATCAAATCCACAATAAAAGGTAATCCTTATTTTTTTAAAACTCTTTTTCGTATATTTCTATGTCTGTGTGCATTTGCTCTAATGATATCTCTTCTATGGTTGTTTTAGTTCTAGTTAAAGAGGAGATTTTATGAATATTAAGGTTTTATAAAAATATGAAGAAGGATTCAGTGAAAATAAATATTAGTGGATGATTTTAGAATGATATATTTTTAGTTAATTTTAAATATATCTATTTAAGTAAATATATATATATAGCAGCTCCCTAAATAAATGTTCTTTTTATTTTTTATTTTTTTTGTTATTGTATATATTTGATATTGAACATGCGAATAAAAATGTTTGATCACTAATAATAATATAAATTGTGTGCTTGCATAAAAAAGCAAAGTGTGTCACATTTTGTATTTTGATTATAAATCAAAGGGCTAATTGCAGCTGAGGCCCCAACCTTTCAAATAGTGGCAGACTTTCTCCTAACCTTTTGATCATTACATCGTCATTCCAAACCTTTTAAATCGTTGAAACCTCAATGAACGGTTTCCATCCAATCTATCGTTAGTTGACCCAAAAAGTTAATTTTGACCACATTTTAATCAATTTTAAAAGGGCAAAACAATAATTTAATATTTTTTCCATAAAATAATTAGAAACTTAAATCAAAAACTAAAAAAGGAAAAAAAAAAAAAAATGGAAAAGGAAAAACTATCTTCTTCCTCAACCCCAACCCCCTCAACCCAAAACTGGAAATTTGCCACCGACCACCATCGTCGCCATCACCATCACCATCTCCATCTCCATCGACCACCGCTAAAAACAAATTGGCCAGTCTAACCATATTGTTTCCGATATAAATTTGAGAATGAACCCCAATGAAGCTGCTCCTCAAGAGGGAAGTAAGAAGTCCAATGATTCACTTATCAGCTGTGTTCCTAATGGAACCAATTTATCTAAGGAAACTGACAAAAGTGAGCTACTAAGTAATGGTAGGAATGGAGAATTAGAGAAGCAACGTGGATGTGGAATGGTTTTCAAAGTAAGCAATCAGGCATCTCCATTGCAATCTTATGATTGGAAAGACAAATTTACCAATTTTGAAGGACTAGATATGAATCAACTTTTGGAATTATCACCTGGTGGCTCTCCTTCCTTTGGTGATGCCAAAGATGCAGATGTTTGCACTGATGATATAGGAAGTAAAAATGAGGTAAGATTCAAACCCTCATTTCATTTGAGATTGTAATTGAAAGCAAAAAATTGCCTTTAATGACTTGTTGCATCACTCCTTTATCGACCACCGCAGCAACCATCGCCATCTCCATCGACCACGAGAATCAAATTGGTGGGGGTTGGAGGTTGATGAAGAAGATAGTTTTTATGGAAGATATGGTTTAATTATGACTAGTATACTTGAAGTGTATTAAATGGATCACGTGTTGAATGACTGTCTAAAATTAAATTTGAATTATACTAAGTGTACATTTCTAAATTTAAATCTTTTTTGATATGAAAATAATTTGAGGGGCCAAACAATCATTTATGCCCATATCAAATTATCAAATATTGGATGAAAATGGAATATATATGCGTCAAGTCAAGAGAAAAATATTGCTGATATATTTTTGTTAGCCTTTAGTGGAAAAAGAAAAGACTAATAATTAAATTATGTCATCTAAGTTTGACAAAATACGATCTAATTATTGAATCTTGAAAAATCTATGCCCGAACATGTCCATGTGATGGCTATATAAACATCGGTATATACGGATTAAGTGGCAACTAGGATTGTATTGCCTAGGGTTCGAATCCTTGAGAGAAAAATAGAGATAACTATCTTTTCTTGTTTTTTCTTGGATCGTTCAGTCAAGAATTAAGTTTATGATTTAATTGAAAATGTTTTCCAACATCGATATAATATATATTCTAAAGAATATCATAGAAGTCTTGACGGTTAAGATTGTCAAGTTCTTGAATTAAAAGTTGGAGATTCGTCAATTTGAAATTGGAGATTCGTGAATTAGATTGATTCAAGAAATCGAATATCAATTTAAGGAAATTATAAATCTATATTTCTAGATTATAAAATATTCTAGTTAACTATTACAAACTCAAAGAGTAACACAGAGTATTATACATAGAATAAAACAACATATAACATAATTGACTATAACATAAATCATTAACAAAGATTAAAGAAAAATGTGTCTAATTTTACATCTACCCTAATCAGAACATCTTCGAATGAGTAAATTCACACCTTGACCAGGCTCTACAATCATTCTATAGGCAGGAGAATGCTTATATTTGGGAGACAAAGAAATGGTGAAGTTGGAAATGATAAGTGAAATGACAATCTTCAACTGAACCATTGCAAAATTTCTGCCCAAACATAGCCTAGGCCCCAATCCAAATGGAATATAAACTTGTGGAAGTTTGCATGCTTTTAAAATTCCATTTGCAAACCTTTGAGGATTGAACTCATTTGCATCTGTCCCCCAAATTTCTGGATCCCTGTGCAGTGTTGGGATCAAAGTCCATAGGCATACACCTTTTGGTACAACAATGTGGCCTATTTGGGTTTCTTGTAGTGCCTCCCTTGACACAAATGCTGCTGGTGGATACAATCTCAGCACTTCTTGAATCACCATTGTAACCTATACATTAAACGGGTTAAGATGGACTCTAAGTACTGGACAGAATATTATTCTAGAGGAAAGGAAAAGGGTGTGTACCGTTTTCAGCTTCGGTAGTGAATCCGCGTACATTTGCGTGCCATCAGCACAGACTTGAGTAATCTCTTCTCGTATACGAGCTTGCCATTCAGGATGTAAAGCTAGAAGAATTAAGCACCATGATGCAGCAACAGCGGTGGATTCATGTCCCGCGAAATAGATGTTCTTGCAATTATCGACTATGAATTTCTTGGATGAATCCTTGCCCACATCATTTATGGCTCCCTCTAAGATTAACTGTAGTAGATCCTTCTCAGATGATATTTCTACTAGGCATTCCCTTTCTCTTGCATTCACTGCTTCCCAGATCAATGCCTCTATCTCGTTCTCCAAATTCTTGACTTCTTTTTGTTGCGCACTTGGAAGCAACCTGCAATGGCGTGCTCTAATAGGTTAAGCTTCTAGACAAGGTGAATAGTCTAACACAAATTTCATTTTACAGAGATGTACGTACATACCCAAATGTATGGAAACCGAAAAGAAAGCACTGGTTAGTAATGACTTTCTGAAGTGCTCTAAGCTTTGAGAAAATCTGTTTTCCTTTCAAATAAGAGCTCCCAAAACAAGCTTTTGAAATTACATCAGCTGAGAGACTCCTCAAATCCTCTTCAGCTTTGATCTCTGCCATAATGCCACCTTGTGATTCTATGCAGGCCTCCCATTTGCTAGTTAATGTTTCAGCTGAATCCATCATCAATCCAACCATTCCCTGCCATTTCAATGAAGGGCTTTTGAATGAAACTCTTCATTAAGGATTAACAAAATCAAGTAAGATATAATTAATGGCATGTTTGGTACTTTCTACTAACAAAATCATGAAAAAGAAATGAAAAATTGCACCATTCGTCAATTTGGTCCTCAACCTTTCATCATAGTTGCAAAATCATCTCTAAGTATGGAAATTGTATATATCTTTGTTAACATGCTTCAATTCAAATATCTCTACGAGAGTCCAAGTTAAAAACTTTGTGAGGTCCAGAGGCCATTTTGACATAAATATGGATGGTATGTGGCGACAACATCAGGAATCAATTGTACGATTTTATTTGAAGCAAATACACAATAAACTTTTCTTATCCATTCACAGTATCAAATATGCCATATACGTTTCAAGGAAAGAGTACTGAGAAATGTTTGGAAATAAAATTACCTTAACTCTATCCATGTAGAATTCTGGAGCAACAATTTTTCTCTGTTGAGCCCAAATATGGCCATTGGACCTCAAAATGCCATTCCCAAGCATGGGAGCTAGTCTTTAACACTGTATACTTCCGAACGGATTATGTAAAGATGTACTTTGATTCATTTCCTTTACTAGATCCGGATGGTTCATGTACAAATGCTGCTTATTCCCTGTTGAATATGTGTAAATGGGCCCTGCACATATAGCTTGTCAGATATATGTCAAATGGCGTGGATTGTAAACAGGGTCGGCCATGAGGCCATGCAATAGTACAGGGTCCCATATGTTTGTGGTTGGGTGTGTTTGTGGAGTTTGTGGGCCGTGATGGCATCGACAGTGGTGGCGTGACAGTGGGTGTAACACGGTGATAGAATAGAATGTGGTGGTGACACCAACAATGACAAAGGTAGTGGTGTTGTAATGGTAAATGGTACAAGTGGTGGTAGAAGCCACGGTGACGGTGGAAATACGTTATGTTACACATTGTGTTACAATTGTCAAAAACTTTGTACGAGTATTTGTGAATTGTTCCAAAAAAAAAAGAAAAAAAGACAATTATCTAGCTCACAAAATACAGCCCATCAAAAAGGCTAAATCCAATAAATAAGAAAAAAAAAAAAAAAAAAGAAAAC
>CAIGRN010161894.1:0-24890 GCA_903798345.1 Fraxinus anomala | reverse complement strand
AAAAAAAACAGCCAAAAAAAAAGGAAAAAACAAAAAAAAAAAAAAAAAAAAAAAAAAAAAGGAAAACTGATAAAAAGAGTCACTAAAATTAAATAAAAGAGTCGCTCTTTTAGAATTTTTATAGGGTGTTCAAATTCTTATGATCAACATAAGTCTTGCACTAGTTGAATGTTCATGGTACCGTCGAATAAGGTCTACTTTCACGTATAAATGCTACATGTTCTCGTTTGAATATGTAAATGACCCAAAGCCAGTATAAAAATCTACAAATATTCTTATACACACTGTTGTGAAACAAATAAGATATCAGAATCGCTCTGATACCACTTATTGTGAAACAACCAAAATATATTTTATTAAAAGAAATATTAATATGCCCAGATCGCTGTTAGTAATGTTGGAAATACAAGAATTATGTATTGTTTGAATACCACTTGATGAAACCAATCATTGAAATGAATTGTTGAAGTTATATGACAAATAATGAAGTATTAGATCAAACAAAAAAATAATAAAGAAAAAAAATATGACAGAGGAATTAAAAGATTTTATTGACTCGGGAATAATGGAAATGAAAGAAAATTACAATAGATCCTATAATTTTAGTAATCTAGTTTCTCACACTTATGAAATTGTATAGAAGAGCTTAATATTTATAGAGAACATGTAGGGGATGTCAAACCCTCCTAATAGAGTTGTTAATGAAGTAGGATACCAAACAAATCAAGTCTAAAACGAAAAACGCGGAAAACCCGAAACAGGTGATGTGGGCGCTTGGTGTTCTACCCAGAAATTTTTTTTTTTTCTAAATTGTTTTTTCCATCACGAACTCTTTTTTAAGTCTAATACTAATTTTTAACTGAATTCTTTTTGACGTGCATTTCAATTAAAATTTTTCAATACTTCAAAAAAGGAATTCTGGTCACACCCAAATTCTAACACACACTACTTATATTATTGCATACATTGATGTGCATTTGTTTGTTATATATATATATTAGTTTTCAATTTTAATGCTTTGTCTAGCATGCAACATGTTTCAAATCAAGGTGGCCCTAAGGTTGTTGGTTGATGTACACATTATGCATGTGAAGAAACCCGAAAAAAATAATTATATATAAGTCCAAGAAAATTGTAGTGTTGAATGACGTATGACCTACTTTTTCAGGCATTCTTAACTAGGTGAAAATTTCTAACACATGCGCAACATAAAGCGCGTCCTATCAATCTAATGGTTGGAGAAATCCATCCAATCAATATGAGTTCATATATGAGAAATGGAACGCTTAACTTTCAAAGTATATTTATGATAATAATATATAAGATGTGACTGCTTATGGTGGGTTACAACTTATAATTTCACTTTATTATGGGACTACAATGTTGTCTAACTTTGAAATGTTCGATAGTAATGTATTTCCTTAAATAGTAAACATATGTATTTTTTTTTTTAAAAAAAAAAAAAAAAGGTATGAAAATTGGACATGTGAAAACCCAGGAAGGAAGCACAACTCTGAATGATTAATCTGTGGATTTTGGACATGTCCGGCAGTTGTCCAATATGTGTAATGGAATAATGACATAGAAAAATCACATCCACATTACAAGTCTAAAGGTGGGGTTGTCTAGATTTGACTGACATGAAACGAGTTGTATGCGGGTCGATCGGTTTGAAAAGATGGATCGTATTGGCCGAGAGCTTCTACTGTTTGACTCATGCAAACTCTTTTTTTATAAGGTAAAGAGTAAAGAAATTTTTTAGAGCTCGATGATCCATCTAATATAGTACGAGTTATGTTGAATCTAATTATTTTATGCAGATAACTACTTTACTTATTATCAACGAAATTAAAGTTAATTAATTTAGCATTTATAGTGACAGCTTATGGTCTTTCAATTTAAACAATATTATTGAATTGCTAAGTAATATAAGAGGTTATTAACATAGATTCATAGATGTCATATTAGATGTTACAGCAGAAATCAAAGTGGAAAATTTAATAATGTAATATGACAACAATACATCAATTATTTGAACAACTATAGACCAAAACATTAATACATTTATATGTTTTTTGTTTTAAAATCTAAACTATACTTGTGTGAGTGGAACCAAATCATTCCCCTCTAGTTGTAGTTTAGAAATTATTGTATTCTAATAAAGTCGACACGTTTATAAAAGAGGAACATATCAATCTAAAATATAATTTACAAAATTAAACAAATTTAAGAGGATATATACGTGAAATCTCGATGAATGACGGCGACATATTTATGTCACTCGCACGAGAACTTCACCAATTTAAGTTTACTAAATTTTGAGTTAGATTTACAAAAAATAAAAATAAAAATAACATGGGTTCGTACCCCATGTGTAATATAGGAAAAGGATACATTGTATGCTAGTTTCGCCTAACTTGGGTCAAATGCACACATAATGAGTCCCGCAATTAAAGGCATTCAGTTCAATGTATGTAACACTCTTTGCATTATAGTCCCTTTCTCTTCATATAATAATGCTAGGTAGCATCATCAATTTAGATAGCAGTAAAGTTCACTTATTTGTTCTCTAAGTTATAATATATTAAATATCACTTTTTTTTTTGGAGGATTTTAACTTTATTATAATTAAATTATTTCAATAATACCGTACTTTTTATTTTTCAATATGTAATAAATACTACAAAATCTCTCTCATGTATTAATCTCGTGTTATTAATTTTCAATTAATTAACATTCACATTAATCTAAACTTAATGAATCTTGATCTACATGAATCTAAAATTATTATAGATGAATTTATTTATATTCATGTATCTAAAAATTTTACTGAGTGTTTAAATTCATGTATTAGCAATTAATTCTTATGTATCAAATGTAGTATAAAAATATTGTTCATTTGTAGTATTTCATTATCACAAAAAAATTAAATCAGTGAAATTGAGTTTTGAGATTACAATTTCTTAGCTTAAATATCCTAATTTTTTTTTTTTTTTTTTTAGTTCGTTTGAGACTCATCAAACTCTCCCAACAAATTGGTATCAAATATCACTTTTACATGACTTGTAAAATATTTTAGAATAATGGACAATGCACGCTCAACTCTGACTAGTAAATAAAAATGCATTCCGACTAAAATAGGGAATCCATTACCATCTCGACCTTCTAAAAACTAACATTACTTATTCTACAACTCATACATTCTAACCAACACTTTCCAATGTACTCGAATGAGAAAATGCATTTCTTTATCTTTTCAAGCACTAGTGTCTTTTCTCCCAAGAGTAAGGACTCTTTTAGCATGGCTTTTAAAAAATCAACTTAGCTCTTGAGATCTAAAAATTATTTTTGTACCCGTTTGACTAATTTTATAAAAATATTTTTTTTTAGTTAGAAGAGTTTTTAGAGGAAGCTGATCTAACGTAGTTTTCTCTAAAAGCACGTCCTGAATGAAAAGGCTTTCTAAATATTAGTTTTCAAATAAAAATTAAGGTAACGTTTTTTAACAGTTGTTTCACGGAAAGCAAAAGCAAACGCACGTTTGACTTCCACTGTGCCCTGCTTAAAAGCCGACAAGAGCGGGTAGACAGTATCTGTTCGAAACCCCAGCTTTCAAAATGATCTAACGTGTTTATAAACAGATTAATAAACAAGCAACAAGTTGCAGAAATGGAAGCATCTATGAAACAAAAACAAATGAATGATGCCATATTTCCTCAAATGAGAAACAAAGAATATAAAGACATAAATAGCAAGATAATGAGAAAGAATAGAAACTTTACTTTACCATATTGTTTTCTCCACTGTTCAAAATATGGGAAGAGTGTTGATGTATAGTTATGTGACACAAATCCAGTGTTTTCTGCACCAGTATTCTTGATTGATGATGCTTGAATTCTCTGCATCTCAGGCACATTTCCATACAGAAAACATGGCCTTGGCCCTCTGATTCCTTGCTTTTCAAGTCTCCACCGTTGCCGCCATGGGTTCACCCACACACAAGCTTTCTTTAGTACAAATATAATTGCAGAAAGAAGAAGAAGAAAAAGAAAAGGGACTTTCATTTTTGGGCTTCTCTTTGATTTCTTTACACTATATATATACTGGTTGAATATAGATTATTGCACAAGTGGTTCATTATCTTTAATTAATTATTCAAACAAGATAGGTAAGGCGGTCTTGTACACAAAACGAAAACTAAAGATGATTGGAGCAATTAAAATGATTTGTCAAATTACAATAAAGGAGGAGGCGTGTTAGTTTCGTAAATAAGATTTTATTTGGATACGAAGTTCCGTAGTGCTAATAAAAAGATTATTCTACCGTCCAAGATAAAGGTGGCAGGCGCGAGTGAAGTTAGAGCGGAGGCACTATCTTTTTTATATCAGTCGTGCTTGGTGTATCATTTTTTACATTATTGTCTACGTTTTGGCACATGGTATCGTTCAATTGGACAGTTTAAAAAAATAATTTTTTTTTTATAACACGACAAATGTCATCCTTTTAATATTGTGGACACTTTTGGATACATTCAAGAAGACTAGGACGAACTATAGACTTCTCAAATACATGGTATAAGAATAATTCACGGAATCTCCTTCTAGATAGTCCAAAAGTGATCATTAGCTAGAGCGATACTACATTCTATCGACGTATGATGACGAGGAGTATGATATGATGGAAGTATTGTAGTTTCTTTAACTCTTACATTATAGTGCCTTACTGTTTTGGAAATGGTAAGTTTAGTTTATTTCTTTTGTACCATTAGTTAATGGTTAGGTTTAGCCTCCTCCTAAGCCTTTAGTAAATAAGATTTTCATTTTTTGTGGTGAATTATATGTTTTGTTTTTCAATTTAACTGACGATTATGTTTGAAAGGTGACATTGAAAGTTCGCTTTAAATTGTTCAATGAAATTGTAATATATTTGATTAATTGAATAATTAAGTGTAGCATATAGCTTTTGTTTGACATGAATTAAAATTTATATTTTAATTATATATTATACGGGATCCATAACTTTTCAACCACACATTTTATGATTTTTTTTATCAAAATCTACTAAAAATCTTATTTTAATATCCACAAAAAAAGCATATACTGTTACTAAGCCCTTGTTTTGTGAAAATTAAAATCTAAATTTTAATCTAAGCCAAAGTTAACAATTAATTTTAATCATATATTTTGTGGAATCCACAACTTTTCAACTATAAATTTCATCAATTTTTATCGAAATCTACTAAACATTTGATTTTAATCTTTACTAAACAGGCAAACGAGGACTAAGACTTAGTACCAAAAATGCTTGTATTGGAATGCATATTTATTCTAAAATAGGTAGTGCCAAGCTAAGGCATTACGTGTACATTCAGATTTATATAAGAGATTACATAATGACGCATGATATTCTATCATTTATTAATTTAAAACATAATCATCTTTTTCATCAATTCTTTTCCCTCCAATCAATTTCGGTAACCACTTATGTACTATTTTAATGTACAAGTAGCAAAATCTATTAATATTTGAGCCACGTGTTACTTGAAAAAATGAATTGATGAATGGGTCAAGAGGTATGTGGGCTTGACGATTTATGTTTAATTAATGTGTGGGAAAAACTCATAACTATAAATATTTATGAATATAATTTCAAACTTAATAAACTTGTAAAAAAATATAAAAACCAAGTGATCATATTTGTGATATTTGATTAATGTTGTGACCTATAATGGGTCACACTCATATACCACACAATTTACGGATCAAAACCACATACTAAGTCATAAATCATAAAAGATCACAATCACATACTACAATTTACGAATCACAATCACATATTATGTCACAAATCATACAATTAATATGTCATAAATCATTTTATCATGCAAATCACTCGCTGAAAATCCCCAACCGAGTTGATTTCTAGCACTTAAATCTTGACATTTCAAAATCGATCAAAATAACAGAATCCAAACCTCAATTCCAAGATCCAAACACAAAGCAAACAATTTTATCCGTTCACGTATTTATTTACGTAACCATTTCTCACCTTCTTGTACTTCTTCGCCGTCTGCCCACGGCAAACACATGAGAGAATTTCCATTCGAACGGCTCGGGGGTGGAGCCAGACTTTTTGTACTATGCGGTCATAAATTAAAATGCATTTTTTAAAACATAACATTAATGTAAATAAGTCAATATACTACTACAATTGTAGCCAATTTGCTGCACAATTTGCATCCATGGGTTTTTTTTTTTTTTTAAATGATGGAAGTTAAAGTTTTCTCGCCCAAAATACCACTCGAGCGGAATCAGGCGCGTTATTGGGCGTCTTAAGGACGCTCGAGCATAACTCAAGCGTTCCAAGGCTCGTAGATTTTAGTAAATTGCACTTAAGTGTCTTCTTCTAACCTTGCCTAGCGCTTTGGGGGCAATTTACAATAGTACATATGAGACTACAGATTATATAGTTATGTACTCTCACTCAACACCAGGAAATAAAAGCCCCAAATCCAATTACAACTCGATGATTACGACATAAACCCCACTTATGAGAAACATATTTGAGTGAAAAATTAGAGGAAAAGTAAAGGAAAAAGGTGAGAATATCAAACATAAATATTAAAACCTTTAATTTTAAATATAAAAATTTCATACCTGATTGAAGAATAGAGATTGAAGTTGGGGATTGGAGGAGAGTTTATTTTTAGATTGTTGGAGGATTTTTTACTGTTTATTAAAGAATAGATTAAATTGTAGTCTATAAATGTGAGCAGTCAGGGGTAAAGGCCAATTATAGAACTTTTGAAAAATAAAATAAAATTATGTGGGGTTACTAGACCTCTCACACAATCCCATGTGGGTCCGCTGTAGTAGATTGGGATGGACCCGCATGAGTTGCTGCTCCTTCGTTAACATCACCATTGTTCATTTTTCGCCCACTCCTCCCATAAACAGGGGCGGAGATAGGGGTGGGCTGGGGTGGGCTGTAGCCCACCCTTGCCCACCCCAGCCCAAGCCAAATTTAAAAAAAAAAAAAAAAAATTGGTTATAGTCTATTTTTTTCTACTGTCCAACATATTAGCCCACTGTCCAACCCAGTAGCCCCCCGTACCACTCAATCCTGGCTCCGCCCCTGCCCATAAATCAACGGTTAAAAACTCAACCAATCAAAACACAAAATACACACACACACACACACACACACACACTAAATGCCATCTATTTTCACTTCAATACATTACCAGAATATCAAAACTCTCTTCTTATGTTCCTGAATAATTTTCTGTGCTTTTCACACATTTAATCAGAATTACCATGTAGGTCATACAAAATCGTCAAATTCAAAAGAACAATAATCACACTTCCCTAACAAATCTTAGCTCTCATCACATTTTTAAGGGATGACTAAATAAATAATTTTTTTTTTTTTCATACAGCAAGAGTGAAAATAGTATAAGGGGGAGCTTATGAATCGAATCATGAAGAACTGAATAAAATATATAAAAAAAAGTATAAATCAATTGTACAGAAATATAAACAAAATTTAAAATTGGATCAATCAGAACGAACAGCAAGCATGAAACTCCTTCAGTCGCCAATAGACATGGTTGGGTGAGGGTACAAGGCGTGGGATAGACGATCAATTGTGCCCGTTGTTGGCTTTCCAATACTCAAGTAGTTTATTCCATTCATTGTAAGAGAAGTTAACCTTGTTCAATTGCACTTTGAAAAAGAGAGAGAGAGAGAGAGAGAGAGAGAGAGAGAGTGTGTGTGTGTGTGTGTGTGTGTGTGTGTGTGTATCCAAAATCGTTTTTGAACTGGGTGGAGTGGGATGGGGGTGGTTGGATATATATTTGATTTTTGAAAAAATATTATTTGATCTAATGTAACTTTTTCTTAATGTGTGGTTCCCCTTTTAATTTTTTCTTCTAATAGTACGTTTCTTTAACTTTGATCACATGTCACCAACAATGCATATCACTTCACTATAATAAATTAATAGCATGTTTGGAAAAACTAACAGCATGTTTCAGATAGTTGGAGGATCAACTGAACCTTTTCAGGTAGTTGGAGGATGAAGTTGACCTCTTAGATAGTGGGAGGACTAACTTAACCCTTCTAGATAGTTGAAGGACTAACTTGAACATTTCAAATAATTGAAGGACTAACATGAACCTTTCAAATAGTTGAAGGACTAAATTGACCTTTTCAGATAGTGGGATGACTATCTTGACCCTTCTAGATAGTCGAAGGATTAATGTGAATCTTTCAAATAGATGGAGGACCAAGTTGACCCATCCAACTAGCGGGAGGACTAACTTGAACCTTTTAGATACTTGAAAGATCAATCGGACAGTTTCAGACAATAAGAGGATCAAGTTGAACTTTTTAGATAGTTTGAGGAACAACTTGATCGTTCTAGATAGTTGGAGGACCAAGTTGACCATTTCAGATAGTGAGAGGACTAACTTGACTGTTCCATATAGTTAGAGGACTAAATTGAACCTTCCTGATAGTTAGAGGATCAACATGACCCTTCCAGATAAACAGAGGTTCAACATGAACTTTCAAATAATCGAAGGACCAACTTGACGGTTGTAGATAGTAGAGGATCAACTTGACATTTTAAGATAGTTGGAGGACCAAGTATACTTTTTCAGATAGTGGGAGGGTTAACTTTACCATTCCAGATAGTTGGAAGACTAACTTGAACCTCCAGATAGTTAGAGGATGAAGTTGACATTTTTAAATAGTTGGAGGATGAACTTGATCGTTCTAGATAGTCAGAGGATCAACTTGACATTTTCAAATAGTTAGATGACCAACTTGAATGTTCTATGTAGCTAGAGGACCAAATTGACCTTTTTAGATCATTAGAGGACCAACTTGACTGTTCCAAATAGTTGGAAGATCAACTTAAACCTTCCAAATAGTTGATGACTAACTTGACCCTTCCAGATAGTGGATGACTAACTTGACCCTTCTGGATAGTTGGAGGTTCAAATTGAACCTTCAAGATAGTTGGAGGACCAAGTAGACCTTTTCAAATAGTTGGACGACTAAATTGACCTGTCAGATAGTTTGAGGATCAACTTGACTCTTCCAAATAATTGGAGTATCAACTTGACGTTTTAGATAGTTGAATAGCCAACTGCAATTATTTCTACAATGAGCAATAATTAAAGAGTCTAACTGTAATTAAAATATGATGTATCAAATAAAAATTTTGATGACAATATAATCATCCTATTATATTAGAACATCTCCAATGCTTCCATAATTTCCTAAAACATATGGCCACATAAGCAAATAGACAACATTTTAATTGATTGGGTTGTACCTAAATATTTACGGGCAGTCCATCGATAAATTAGTTTTTAATAAGCAAATTATTTACATATAAATTTCAACATATTTTAACATACTAGAAATGTCACGAAAAATATGTATGCGTGATGACATAGTATTCTGATTAGTGTGTAAAATTGTAATTGACATTTATCAAGAAAAAGATATAATGCGATTGAGTTAAATTGACACAATAATATAATAAATAAATTAATTAATCATTTATAGCCAAGAATAAAAAATTAAACTCGAAAAATAGAAGGCTGTTTAATAACTAAGCTTTAAACAACTACTGCGCTGGCCAATCCCCAATATTTTCTCAATAATACTAGATATCAAAATGAACAACTTGGCTCTCTATGTAATGTATAACCATAAGTGGAACACCCTTGAACTTATGCTTTGAACAAACCCTAATTTTCTAATAGGATAAAAATTTCAAATTTTGTTCACAATACACAATGATTTATAAATTCTTTTAAGGCTGCACATTATAGGCGATGTGTTTATTCCGACATAGCAGTTGCTTTAAAAACTTCAATTAATATGCTTCATAGGAAACGAGCCTAACTTCGACAACTGCAAACCCAATCTCATCAAGAATGTTGCAACTTCATTCCGTTCCACATATAATTATGGGATTGTTAAGAATATGAAGTTCGACCTTACTATTGCAAATATTCACTGCATTGGAGATTGAGATTTTATTCGGAATTAAATACCCCCACTAATTCCAAAATTTATGCACCGGATATGTAACCTCATCATTAGATTGCTTTCGAACTTATCGGATTAAATTTCCTTTGAACTCCGAATTGATCAATCACAAGTATGGAGTAGGCTATGATCAGTTTGTATCATGTAATTGGTAATAATCAATTTATATCACTCAAGTTTATAACTGTTACACTTGAGGTCACCCAATTATAAAAAAATAATTCTACATAAAATCATTAAAGGACAATGTATCACCAAACAAAATTATTTATTATGCCAAGTCAGCAAACTTAAGAATTTAGAAATTGGGGATATAACACGTTTAGATGAAAAATGGCTTTGTAAGATTTTTTTTTTTTTTTTTTTTTCTGCTTTCATACTATAATAAATTCACGTTGTTTTCGAAGAACGGATTTTGCTGACTTAGTGAATAAATACTATTTAGTGACATGTTGACTCTTATTGGTGCCACATAAGTTCACATGTTAATTATTTAATCGAGTGGCTATTAATGTAACAATTAGAAACATGAGTGGATATTATCGTAAAAAATAAATTGATTGACTATTGATGTAATTATTAGAATAATTAACCCCTCTCTTTATTTACAAATTCAAAGTATTCATATTATTCACTTATTTATCACTCATTTTTATCTATTTATAATTTAAATAGTTTATAAACATTTTCAAACATGATCTAAATTAAAAAGCATGTACCTTTAAGAAGTTTAATGGAAAGGCTCTTGCACCTTTCTTTTTATTCATTTGAATTTTGAACTACTGTCGAACATCAAATTCTTTTAAAAATGATATATTCATCTTTCTCCGTATATCTCTATACTATGCCTACACGCGTTCATAGAGAGATTCAATATATACCCCTGTTTGTCTATCATTAATTTAAAAAATTGTTTGCTACAGTAAGATTCTTCACTACACATTCATCCAATAAAATATTCTACATACAAACCAATAAAATTATTTTAAATTTCAACCACACATTCTCCAAAAAATACTATTCATTATTCTATTTTTCTTCCAATAATGGGAGACAAACACACCCTATATAAGCTATCCTATACATATACAGATTCTACACAGAGACATATAACCACGTTTGTGCATATATGTTCAGAGAGTAATCAGTACCCCATTTTGGGAAAGGAGAGCAAGTGAAATTTATCTCGTGAATTTTGTTTGAATAATTGGGTGGAAAATCCTGAGCTTTTTCTCGGTCATGAGATTTTGGGTTTGTTTATTCATCGAAAATGGTTCAAACCCAAAATGACTTCCACCCAAGTTGTATAATTTCCGAGTTGAAATGCATATACGCATTGTGTATGAATGGTATGTGCATAAAATTTAATTTGTTTGTAATGATTGTATATCAATGTTGTGTTTTGAGATGGATGGGAGAAAAATAACAGTGAGTCAAAGGCCATGCTTTGGGTGGCGAGTGGTGGCAAAGAAGTGTCCTTGAGGCTCAGATGATCTTGTTAATTGCGTGAAGAAGCTGCAAAGACGGGAGATTTCCTCGAGGCGTCACCGTGCTTTCTGTATGAGCAATGCTTAAGAACGGTTTTACAACATCTACTTGCAGGTTCATTTCAGTGAAATGTTAATTATTAGTTTTTGTTCTATTTATTATACTAGTTATAGTTGAAAGTGCATTGCACGTTATTTTGAAATACTTTATAAGTACTGTGAAAATAATATTTGATCTCCATTTACATTTTTTATCTAAATATGAGAGAAATGCAAGTCCTTGAAAATAAATGTTAATTATTATACATGCACGTAAATAGTGAAATGCATATTTGACTATGAGTATTAGAATTATAACTAATGCATAAATTAAGATAATGGCCCAATACAAGAATTAATGTGAATGTTAAATTAATTTAGAATTAATATCAAGGAATATATAAGTGATAATTAATATTAAATCATTTTACTAAATCAATATAATTTAATTTTTAACTAAGTGAAACTGGAATCTAATTAGCATACATGAACATGAATAATGGACTGCGTTCTTAAATATGAAATTCTTATTAATATTAATTAAATGAATATGAATATTAATTAATTGAGAATGAATAAAAAAGACATGTACGTGAATGTGAATGTGAAATTTCAATTAATATTAATTAAATGAATTTAAATATTAATTAATTGAAAATTAATAATAGAGAATATATGAATAAATAAGGATTTTTTAGTATTTATTACAGTTTGTAAATTAAATACATATTGAAAAACGAAAAGTAAGGTATTATTGAAATAACTGAATTGTAGTAGGGTTATAATCGTCCAAAAAAATTCTCACTTGATGCGTTAGTTAATATATTATAAATTTGTCATGAATTGACCTTATTTCATGACCACCAACTCAAACAACTCGATCAAGGAACTAACCCAGCTAAAATTAATTGGTATTGTAACCAAAGTAAAACAAAATAGAATTGGGAAGAGAGTAAATGAGAAAATAAGAAGAATAGATAGAGATGATGATGTTTAATATCTCAACAAATCATCAAATGTCATATTACAAAACTAAATTTCATCCCATCTATTGACCTCACTTTTTGTTGGGGTGATGTGGCTAATATATCCCAACTCCTCTAATGTGCATGTAAGTTGTAGTCATGCACACTTGGAAAACTGTTAAGGCGTATAGCCAAACTCCGACGGTGGAAGAAGTGGCTGTATGCACTCCGGCGGTGGAAGAAGTGGCTGCATGCACTCCTCTAATGTGCATGTAAGTTGTGGGTACTATATAGAATAGAATAGGAGAGCAAAGTAGGAGTATAGTGTGAGAATGTGAACTTGCATTACCCTTGAATAGAACTATGTGAGAGCTTTTATAGTATGAGACTGTAAAGGTGAATTGTTGGATGAAGGTACACGTGGGCATCATCCACGCGACTGGACTTCCTTTATCATAAGCATCAATCAATCATTCCTAAGCTAGAATGCAATGAATACTGCGGTGGTGTAAGACTTGACATAACCAATTGATTGAGTGGGGCAGCATTTTTCAGTGACATGTCAAATCATCCACTTGCAATAAGATCTTTCATGAAGATTATCTTGAGGAGCCTTGCGTCCTCAGTTGAAGCGCTTTGATTGTAACGAATGGATTCAGTTCCGTCATATGAGTTCGGCTCCTTCCAATCAGCTCGGCCAAATTAGTGTGTCACAATAGCCACATGGTGCTAGTGCTCGTATATATTTGCAACAGATTTTTTCCACGGGCTCTGATGGAGCCTCATTGACGGGGTGTAACAATAATACCATAAGTCCATGTATGGATTATTTATATAATGTATGGACTTTAAGGTTAAAGAATGTGTCGCGCTTTTTGTTTCTAGATTATTTCAACTTGGTTTGCACATTTGCGGAGGGTTACATTTGTACCGTAGCACACTAGTCCCCGAGTCCAAGTATGGTTATTCGTAGAATGCCCAGATTTAAGAAATAATTGGACACGTGGCTAAAAGAAACCTATCCTAAGGCTGAAAGAAGGTCTAGGAAGGTCTTTACACAGAGGGCGAGCTACTGAAAGCTAATGAAGCCTATTCCAAGGCTGGAATAAGCTTTGGCAAGTCCCTTATACAAAGGGCAAGCCGCTGAAAGATAATGAAGCCTATCACAATGTTAAAAGAGCTCTGACGAGGCTCTTACATGTAGGGCGAGCCACAGAAAGTTGATGAATCCTCTTGCAAGGCTGAAAGAAGCTTTGGCAAGGCCCTCATATAAAGAGAGAGCTACTGAAAGTTGATGAAGCGTATTACAAGGTTGGAAGAAGTTCTGGACGAAGGGCGAGCCATTGAAAGTTGATGATGCCTACCACAAGGCTGAAAGGAGCTGTGTCCAGGCCCTTACATGGTAGGCGAGCCATTGAAAGCTGATGAAGCCTATCATAAGGCTGAAAGGTGCTTTGGAAAGGGCTTTACATAGAGGGTGAGCCATTGAAAGCTGGTAAAGCCTATCACAAGGCTGGAAGGAGGTTTGGCAAAGCCTTTACATAGAGAGCCACTGAAATCTGACGAAGCCTATCACAAAGCTGAAAGAAGCTCGGGCGAGGCCCTTTAAGCAACCCCGATCATAGCAGGGGTTTTACCATGACATGATATTGATGGGACGCGTGTGTAATGATTTGAACCATTTTGCATTCCCAAGAAAAGACAGGCAGAAGTTTTTCATGCATTAAAAGTGTATGTTCTGCGTGTTAAATATGCAATGATGATAATTTGTTGTGACTGCTTAAGTCGACATGCCTGGTAGGTGTGTGTGGTACACGGTTAAATCAGGAGCCTTAATTTAAATCATGAACGTGCACCTTTCAGGATTCAACGGTTCAGATTAGGAGTTGTCGTTGGACGTCCCATATTTAAAGCATAATGATCGAGAGACCGTGGTTAGATCCATTCACCTATACAATGGCACCCCTTGCCATTTCATAAGCTTTTACTTTGCAAATTCATGAAAACCCTTGGCAAACTCACGATTTCTCTGCAACTTCAGATGATTCCAGTTGGTTTTCGATGATTATCCTTCTTCTCCGACGTGCACAAGACTATTCGTAAGTGTGGTTAGGAAAACAACTTCCTCTTAAGGGATTTTTTCTGGATTTTCCATATTTTTAGACTTTTCGTAGCACTCACGGCTCGACCTCTAGGAAGACCAATTCTAAGAAAACATTAGGTCCTACTGACATTAGTGCAATAACTATAGAGATAGGGTTGATCGCTTTGATCTCAATGGAAATGGTCAGGAAGGCCATAGGAGGTCCTCATAGCGCCTGGATGATGCAAGAAGGACCCACTGACTATTGTATTAGATGGGGGCTTTGTTATGGCCGACTTGCGTGAAGGAAGGTGAATTAGACAAATATGGAGAGAGGTTTAGAATTTTGACTTCATTGAGTTATTTGTACCGACCCTTGAAGAACAAGCATATTTTCCCAAGTAGGGATGCGTCGCAGTTAGCGAGGCAATTCTTTGTGAAGGCATGAGATAGCCTCTACCCCCGGGGCACATCCCAACTGGCAAAGAATGTGGCTCTTCAATGTTAGAAGATTAGAGGTTGCGGGTTCGATTCATAGGAGCTCTTGGAAGGCAGACTTTCTCCTGGAAGGCAAAATTTATCCTGGAAGGCATGAGTTCTCCTGGAAGGCAAGATGCAACATGGGTTTGACTCGCTCGACACTTTGACAGTTCAGTTAGGGAGGCTTTGGACCCTGGCTGTTTGGAACACATCCCGCGGTTTACCTGGTCTGTGTGATGAGGGGCCGAATCGCAGACCCCAAGATTAGTCGTCGAAGGTGGACACCTGGATATAAAAAAAAACATTGTCCCCACCTAGCTACTCCTAAATTCTTGGAACTAGTTACTAAGGGCCTTTCTTTTACGGAAAAAGGCCAGTGGGGATGAAGACATATCTCCTCATGTTTGTCAGACCCTATTTCACTCTCGGAACTGCTCTGGGTGATGATCTTAAGGGGTGGTATTGTATTAGTCCATATAGTTCGCTTGCGCCCTTCTTCTGGGACATTCCCACTTCGATTAAGAACGAAAAATCCTCTTGGTTCTAGATTAAGTGTCGATGGCAGACAGTGGAGGGCGGTATGGTGCTAGAGATTACTATTTAAACCCAGTATCATGAGAACAATAAGTCTTATTTTACAATCACATTCATACTTACATATTATTCCTTTTGCTAATTTATTTTTTGTGCAGCTGAAATAAACTAATTTGAGATCGAGCTAGAGAAATGGGCAGTAGTCAGATGCATTTACAGCCTTCCTATTGAGTAGAGGTAGTTCATCCAAGTTATCTCGAACCTCAACCTCTCCGTTAAGTATCAACTCATGATTCCGAAAGGTACAGCCCATTACCTTTGGCTTTGTTGATGCTATACATATCAACTCAAGTGTTAAACACTTCTAATGCAATTGCAAATCAGCACGAGAAGAAAATATATGCGAAGACAGATCTGCCCTACAACGTCTCGGTGAAGCGAAGAAAAATAAGCCTCTGAGTACTAGCACTGCTACTTACAAGCCTCAAAAAGATGAACTGGCTGGCATTTCTCATGAGAGGAAAAGGAAAATCGAGGATGCTAAGGCAAAGAGAGAAACTTAAGAGGTTCCTAAGGCGAAGCCTGTTAAAAGAAGGTGGTGATTACCAAAATGTTCCACTTACCTGCCTTCCAACAAGGCAGCTCACAATTGAAAAGTCCAGAAAAGGTCAATAGTTGTGGAACCCTTTTCTGCCATTCAAATAATAGACCTGATAGAGGTTGAGGAGCAAGAGGGAAACCTGCTAAAGAGGTATAGAGGTAAAGAGCATGCTAAGGAAGTAGCCTCTAAGGAAAAAGCTCACAGATTCTTGGGGGTCGGGTGGATGAGTTGGACCTCACGTGTCTTGAAATGCTCCCTACTGAGGTCCTGCCAACAGTGCCGGTCTACCATAAGTACTGAACTGAAAAATACTCCAATTACTTGGAGATTTTCAATTCAGTTGACATGATGGAGGTGTTCCTCCCCCTTCAGGCTCTTTTGATAATGTTTATCCTAAACTCAGATGGAGCTGAGGTGTCTATAGAACTCCAACCAAGAGAGCCTGAAGAAGATAGACGAAGTAAACTTGGAGGTAAAGAGGCTACTATGGAGTCCTCCAAGGGAAATGAAGCGATTAAAGAGGCTAAGTTAAAATTGGCCGAGGCTGATTCGAAAGCTGTCTTCCTTAGTATTGAAAATGATAAATTAAATAATGAAATGCATCTCTCCATGTCCGAGGTTATGAACTTAATGAAGTAGGTAGAGAATTATGATAATCTTCAAAATATTTGCTTTAACCACCGTGGAGGCGACAAACAAGGAGAAAGTAAAGCTGACCTCCCAAGTTGCGAGCTTGACCACCGAAGTTGCCAGTCTGAGGCAACAAGAGTCTGAATCGGGTCCATTAGCAGTGGATGAGTATAAGGCCCATTTCCTTGAAGTGATGGAGTATAATAGCCTGGTACATGCTGGAGGGGGTGGCCTATCAAGAAATATTTGAGAGAGTTGAAGTGACAAATCTTGAAGTGGACTTTACAAACCTAAAGAAGGAGTTTCTTCTAGAACTGTTTGCCATCCCTGCTCAAGAGGACGATGATGGATGTCCAGCAAAGGACGTTGTATCTTAGGAAATACTTTTTCTTTCTTTGTGTTTGTTGAGGTAGACGGCCTCTTGTATATTTTCTTTTCATTAATAAAGTTTTTCATTGGATCCCTTGCTGTTTACTTTGTTCTAAATTTATACAAGTGTTAATGATTCGTCACAAATGGTACACAAGTTACGTAGTTGAACTAGTTATACACCTGAACTAACTAACAATTTGACAAACCTTAATAATCAATTTGATTAACGTGAACCCGTACGCATACAAAGTTAACAAACTTCAATCTTGAAACAAGGCCTCGTCTGAAATTTAAATCAAGGCATATATGTAGTTGAGCCTTGTGTGGTTCGACCAAAGCTTGTTTTACCGAATATGAGTCTGTGATCATTAGTATGGGGGTTCGACATGGGGCATCACCCAACATGATTATTTTAAATGTTCGAAGCCTTCGTGCATGGTGTAATCATAATTAATTTGACATGGGGTTCACCATTGATAGGATCGCTAGTTTGAACAACTTATCATGAATAGCCATGTATGCGATATCATCCCTTAAGGGAGTGGATTTTGATTGATACACATTAAGGATTTACAAAACATGATCATTTTTTCATTAATAAATAGATACATAGGCTAGGAAAGAACCTCCAGCTGAATATGAGCCCGATCCATTGGTAATACACCCTCAGGTATTTAATATCTCTTGGATATGATTGTGCCTTCTTACCCAGATTTTCGATCCTATAAGTCCCGAGACATAATTCTTCCAATATGCAGTAGGGGCCGAGGAGTCCCACACATTGCTCTTTCGAAGAGACCAGAACCCTTTTCAGTACGAGGTCAACTTATCGAAATGACCTCTTCTTCACTTTAGCATTGTAGTAGCGAGCCATTTCCTCTGATATGAGGCGAGTTTAACTTGTGAGTTGTCTCTAATTTCTTCAAGAAAATCAAGATCACACCTCCTCAACACATCATTCGATATCTCGTTTAAAGTGTAAGCGACGAGGCGAAGGCGAACCTACCTTCACCGAACTCATTGCTTTAGCCCCCATAAGCCATTGAAAATGAGGTCTCTCTAGTAGCAATTCTACTGGAGGTTCAGATAGCCTATATCACCTGGAGAAGCTCATCAACCTAGGACCATTTTGAAGCATCATACTTCCATTCCAAAGTGTACTTAATCATTTTGTTGACTGCTTCCACCAGCCATTTGCCTATGGATGGTATGGAATTGAGAAATGCTTCTTAATACCTATCTAATCACATAGGTCACTAACCTTTCTATTGTCAAAATGCCTCTCGTTATTTGATACGATCGAAATGAGAATTCCGAACCTACAAATGATGTTTTCCAGATAAACATAGATTTGTTGGCTTCAGTGATTCTAGAAAGCGTTTCAACCTTAACCCATTTGATAAAATAATCAATGGTGACAATAGCGTGACTAGCATTGCCTATCTCCTTAGGTGTGGGGGCCATTGAGATCGATTTTCCACTTGGTAAAAGACTAGGGGCTAGATACAATAGTTCTTAAAAGGGCTGCATCTGCACATTGGAGATACGCTGACATTTGTCGCATTTTTGTACAAACTCCAATGCCTCTTTCTTCAAAGTAGGCATGTAATATCCTTATTTTAGGACTTTCTACGCCAAGTGCAAGTTCTCCAGAGTGGTTGCTGCAAACTCCTTCATGGATTTTGTTAACCTCAAAAAATGCAACAAGCACATGGCCAACATAATACTTCCACGTAAGCTCCTTCCTGCACATAGTAACACATCATTAGTCGCTCGTGGCCTTTTTCAAATAGGGGTGAAGACGGTCACGAGCACTCCGACGATCAAGTTAGTGAGATGATAGGCCGGAGATGGGATGTCCGGTAGTGGCATTCACTAGAACGTGACTTTTTGGTGGTGATGTGTTTAGGGACGGATAACGTAAAAAGTTTGTGCTCCTTTTTCCTTTCTAGGAACCAACCCCTTCTATAGTGCAAGTGTGTGTATTTATAATGAAATGAGACTTAGTTTCAGTGAGTAATATTGATCAGTTTGTTTAAATTGTGATAAAGTGATGCAGAGTGTGGGCCTTAGCATCCGCCGGGTTGGCGGATGAAATCAGTTCATCTGCCACGTGAAGCCGTATCCTAGTTCATTTGTCTGATGTTGTAGAGGAGAAGGAAAACCCGCAACAATAGTCTCTCAAGTCTATGTATAGATATTTATATAATGTGTGGACTTTTGTTGATGTTACCACTTAAAAGTATTACTTGGGTAGGCTATAAGCATTGGTCGTAGTTTTTCTAACTGAAAGACATCATTGGCTACAACTTTAAGAGATGTTGTAGCCGAAGTGAAGTTCTAGTAGAAGGATAAAGCCCTGAGTGATCGCAACTTTAAGGAAAGTTGTGGCAAATGTAAAGTCCTACGAAAGGACGAAGCCCTGAATGATTGCAACTTTGAGAAAATTGTGGCAGAGGCGAAGTCCTATCAAAAGGACGAAACCATGAGTGATTAGACAACCTAGGGTTATGTGCTAATGATTTGAAAACCTTTGCATTTTCCAAAGGCAATTTTGGTAGGCGTCGCTTCCTCCCAATACACGCTTCCAAGGTAATAAATGGTAATCATAGTGAAGGCTGCACGAACTCGATGCTATGCATTATGCGCATGAGTGAAACAGACCGTTTCTTCATGCCCATTCATCAAGTGACGTTTTGAATTCAATGGTGCTAATGTGCCAAGAATGTAGACGGCGAGGATGCGCTCAATATTCATCTAATGGTTAAGGCTCCTTGACACCATCTATATAAGGCCAACCTCTCTCATTTGCTCAACTTCCATTTCTTTGCAAAAACACTCTGCAATCTTTCTTTTCCGGTGACCGATAACTTGCATCTCCAGCGTTTTTGCTAACTTACGATGACCGTCGTTTCGTTCAAAACCTAAATTTTAGGTAATTCTTCCTTCCCCACATTTTATTTCAAAAATCAACAAGAAATGGCATCTAAAGTTTCTGGACCTAAGTCTGTGAGTGAGGGGAAGCTCTCCGTAGGTAGTTCGGAGTTGAGAGAACCAATTGTTATCTCCTTGGATGAGATAGGTAGGGCTATCAGATCGGGAGAGAATATATGGAGGTTACCCACCCCTCCTGTAGATACCTCGATTAAGTGGGGGGATTCTGAATATCCCTCCAACATCATTTCAGAGAGACTAGCTAGGTGTTGAGATGTTTTTAGAATTCCTGATAGCATAAATCTTATCATTCTTGACCCCAGTGAAAGAGCCTGCTATTTGAGGCTCGACTGCGTGGCTATAAGTGAGAACTTATTAAAAGCGAGTCTTAAGCTCACATTCCAACCCTTCTTTAAGTTAGTTCTGCGCTCATATGGGCTAGCTCTGACCTAATTCTAACCAAACTCTTGGGGCAGATGGTTGGGTTGTAGATGCTATGGCGTCAAGCCAGTCTAGGCATTGATATGCCTTTTAGCATTTTCCATTTTTTATATTTCCCTAAAAGCATAGCTGGAGGTGATAAGAGCAAGGGGTGGTATTACCTAACTCCCTAGGGATCTCATACCCCCTTCATGATATACATGCCCTCCTCGGTAAAGGAGTGGAGGAGATCGTGAATGACACGCGCCGGAGGGTCGACGGCGCGTGGGACAACACATGAACTAGTACATGATGTAGAGTTGATCCCCACATTTTTTGCCTGCTGAATACGATTCTGATGTGACTTTGTATCCATAGGTGTAACAAAATATGTTTGGAGATGAGTCCGTGAAGTATGCACAAATTCGGAATGGAGTTTCTCCAAATTATTGATCGGATGCTTAGAAACTGGAGTTATGGTAGCATGAACAGAAGTCATTTGTGGAGGTATCTTGTCATTTGAAGGATCGTGGTAAACAGAATTTGGAATTGAAAGGGTTTGGATGGTCGTAGCTTGGGAGAAAAAAATTAGCGGTCAATTGTTCATCATCCTCATCAATTGACATGTTACCCATGATCCTTTGAACCCCAATTGCAGTTTTGTGAATTGAATTAACACCAATAACCTCAACAACATCATCAATTTCAGCATCAAAACCTTCATCACGCATAGCCTCATTTGGAGGAATCAATTCGGACTTTTGGGTGTTAATTGGAACAAATGGATGCTTACCCATGGTGTTACTAACCTTAATTGATGTCTCCCTCATCGAATTGAACATTTGCAACAATAGAGATTCATCAAATTGGTCGGTCCCGAAAGTTTCGCATAGAACCCTAATTTCCGCCATCAATTGATCAAGTTTTGGACGACATTGGGCTTGACCCATGGTTTGTTGTTGTGCGCTAAAGGAAGGAGGACCTAGCCCATGTGGTCCGCGACCATGGGTCACATGGATGATGCCAAAATAAGCCAAGTTTGGTGTGTGGTTCGCGATAGTTGCGACTGCATTATTTTCAGTTTCAAATTGAGCCTGTTGCATAACTAATTTGGATGAATTGGCCACATGGTTGAGGTCATCTGGGTGTGGACAACTGGATGGTGGTCGTCCGCGATCAAGTTGCCGGTCGGAGGTGCGATTTTCGACAGATAGCCCATTTTCGAGTTGCTAATTTTGATTGCTGATTTCTGCCGGATTAATGGATGAAATGGTGAATTCTTGGGATGGAATTGTATAGGATGTTGAGGAGAATATGTTGGGACCAATGTTTGGTGGTTTTGGTGGCTGTAAGGTGCCGGAAAATGGGTCCATATTCAGCCAATTGAGAAGGGGCAAAAATCTCCCTTACCTTGGAAAGAAAAGAATTGAGCCACTAAATCTAGAGCACTTGTCTTAGGTTGTTTGGTAATTAGGGTTAATTGGGTCGCTTATATTCTAATTAATTATAAGTAAGGAGAGATATGAAAATAATTTCAATGGTGAATATTCAAAATATGAATTGAATTATCCTTGCATCTATGATCAATTGTGGATTTCCGACGATGGATGTGAACTTAGACCAAGGTTAGTCTTTTGATTGGTTTCGTTAATTTAATTTTCATTNCAATGGTGAATATTCAAAATATGAGTTGATTTATACTTGCATCGATGATCAATTGTAAAGTTCCGAAGGTAGATATTGACTTGGACCAAGGTTAGTATTTTGATTGTTTTCATTAATTTAATTTTCATTGTTATTAATTATGTTATTTACAATTGTTTGCATACAAAAACCCCCCCAATCTTATACAAAGCATAAAATATTGAATTACATACTCTTTGTGGGATCGACCCTTAATTCCACTACTACATTAGTTTTAGAGATTAATGTATTACTTTTGGGAGCTTGGGATAGCACACACCAAGGCGTCAGGTTTTTGAAGTACTTGAGGGGTAGTTTGTTAGCACATGTGCGTTGTAGGCTTGGAAATACACTCTTAACTTCCTTGATGTGATGACGAGGTAGAATGCCAATTCTCTATCTCTGAGTAATGAGTCTCGGTTTGCAGTAGACTTTGCTTACATAATAGATAGGTAATTGGTGGTTATCATCTTCCCTGACAAAGACTGAATTGATGGCCTCCCCGACACAACCAAGTAAAGTAGAAGAGGCTCACCTACTTTTCGCTTGGAGATGAGGGAAGCTTGCCACGAGCTTCTTTAGTCTTTGGAAGGCCTCCCCGCTTTCCTCTTTCCATTGGAACTTTTTCCTACCCTTGAGAACTCTTAAGAAGGGATGACATATGTTCGAAGCTTCCGGGATAAAGCGATTTAGAATAGCTATGCATCTGGTAAGGCTCTGAACCTCTTTAGGCTTTCACGTTGATCTCATTTCCATTAGAGCTTTAATCTTTTTTGGGTTGGATTTTATTCTCCTCTGATTGACCATGTAGCCTGAGAATTTTCCTAAGGCGACGCTAAATGAGCATTTCAGGAGTTTCAACCTTATTCTATAGTTCTTCAAATTGTGTTTAACATGATCCTCAATTTCCAGGATTTTTACCAGCATATCGTCGGCATAAACTTCCATGGTTTTAAGAATGAGATATGAGAACATTCTATTGAAGAGCCTCGACATTCTTCAACCTAAATGGCATCACCTTGTAGCAGTATAACCCTCGATAGGTGATGAAAGATGTGTTCTCTTTATTTGCTGAGTGTATGAGGATTTGATTGTAGCCTGATTAGACATCCATAAGACTTAACAATTCGTAACCTCCGGTGAAGTCTACTAGTTGATCAATTCTTGGTAGGGAGAAGTTGTCATTTGGGCAAGCCTAATTGATGTTGGAGAAATCTATGCATACTCTCTATTTGCCACTATGCTTCTTTACTTGCACTAGATTGGAGATCCACTTAAGGTAAATGTCATCTCTAATGAAACCATTACTTATAAGCTTTGTCACCTCATTCTTCAAGGCCTCATATATCTCTGGATTGAAGGCTCTGCTCTTCTATCTATGTAAGATGACTTTAGGATCAATTTTGAGATGATGGCAATCTTAGGGTCGATGCCCACCATATCCTTAAGCCTCCAAGAGAAGACATCTAAATTTTTTGAAATGAAGCATTTGAGCCTGTCCTTGGCTTCGACTTGTTGGTTTGTGCCCAATTGCAACACATTGCTAGGATCATGTTGATCTATCAGAAAGCTTTTCAATGCTTCGACTAAGGTTGTTTCAAAATCGGATCCCAAAATCCTCGGATCTAACTCATCGTACATCATTATTTCTCCTGGGGTCATCTTGTTCAAGAAGCTGTCTTTTGCCTAATGATGTCCTTTCTTCAAGGGCTTTCCATTCTACATAAGGATCTATAATCATTACCCTTTCTTCAGGGGTTGTCCTTTCTTCAGGGGCTTCTACCATGTCGACATCTCTAACATGTTTAGGAATGGACTCTTCTTCGAAGGCATCAACCATTTTAGTGTCAAATAAGACCATGTTCACATAACGAGGTTTGGCTTTCCGTAGAGAATTTAAGTAACACTCCCTGGCCCTTATTTGATCGCTTCTCAAGGTGGCTATGTTGTGTTCAGTATGAAACTTCACGCACAAATGATGGATGGACGTGATAGCCCAAAGTTCTTTCAATGTAGGTCTTTCCAGCACTCCATGATAGGCGAACCAGTTATCAACAAATAGGAAGTCCATGAAGTGGCAAGCCATTAGAGCGGATGTGCCCAAATCTACAGCCAAAGTTATCTTATCTCTAGGGATGATACTATCGTCTGTAAACCACATAGAGGCAATGTCATTGGGGTAAGCTCATGATCTATAGCCATTTTGTCGAAAGTGGCTCCAAACAAGATATTGACTAATTTCTCATTGTCCACCAACATTCACTTTAATCCATTACGAGCTATCTCCTTTCTTTGAGTGTGATTATTCCTAGGAAATTACGGTAAAAAGGGGCAATCCTTAGTATTATGTTGAGAACATCGATGATAAGATCAATAGGGCCCAGCCCTATGATCGCTTCTTTGTCCACTTCCTATACATCTACCCCTAACAAAAAGGGCAGCCTTGGTGTCACGGACCGCAGCTTCACTTAAGCCCCGTGACCCTATCGCAGCCGCAGTTTGCCCCAACTTCGACCGCACATTGTAAATATTAGTCTATTTTGAGTTGTAATTTCCATTCCATGTAATAGTTTATTTCAATTATAAAATAGCTAT
>CAIGRN010161872.1:0-13764 GCA_903798345.1 Fraxinus anomala | reverse complement strand
GAAAATTAGAGGAAAGTTGGGAGGGTAAATGAGTTGACAAACAATAATCAAGATAGTAGATTTCTCGTATAGAACTGACCAGGAATTGGAGATGAGAGTGGAAGTAGGAAAGTTAGGCGGAACAAGAATTATATTCTAGAGTGCTAAAAATTTTAGTTCGGTGTGAAATGTAATGTTTTATAGGTTATAACGTGAGGAAAAAAAAAGAATTTGCTAAATAATTATTGTTGAATGGTTCGTCCCTAGTGAAAGTACTAAGCCCCTGTTTGAGGTGCATTATTCAGACAATAAAATGAGAAATTCAACAGTTTGAGCTGCAATGTTTGACTTTTTATTCCACACCAATTCAATTTTTTTGAAACTAACGATCAAATATTTTATTTTTCGTGGTTACTAATGCGCCTCAAACAAACACTACGTTACTGAACCCTTATTTGATAGGATTAAAATCTACATTTTAGTTAAGTCAAAGTCAATTATTAATTTTAATCACATTTTCATATAATTCACAACTTTTCAAATTTTTAGTTTACGTATAATATTATTTCATTGAAAAATGTATATTTAATAAGAAAAGAGAAAAAAAAAAATGAATTATAGTTTAAAGTGAGCCAAACGGGGGTACAATCTTAATTTTCCATCTCATTGCAGTATGATGTAAACATTTTTGGCTTATTTGTTGAATTGTTCTGCATGTATAGGGTGGGGGTAATGACAACTTACATAGAGGTGGGTCCCACCTCAATAAAGAAAATTACCCACCTACCCCTATGTGAGTTGTCGGCCCCCACCATGTACATGCAGAACAACTCGTTTTTGTCATCTTATTTTACATATTTAGTTTCAAACATTAGGAAAAATAATAATAATAACAACAAAGCTGCTTTTCTTTTTCTTTCTTCCATTGTTTTTTTTTTTTTCCTATTTCAAATTGTCCAAGTTAGAAACATCTTTTTAAATATATTTTTTTATGCTCGTGACGCTCATGCTTTTTCAAGTTCAAACAGTAAAGCAGTATGCTCCTGTTTGATCCACATTCTTCCTAAAATTCATTTTCTTAAAACTTATTTTCAACCACATTCTTCAATAAAATAATATTACACACAAATTCACAACTTTTTTTTATTTTTAAACCACATATTTTTCATCAAATCACATCATAAAATGAATTTTTTCTCAATAATGTGCATCAAACACCCCTTGATTGAAATATGATAATGGAATAAAATTAGATAAGCATAAGATTATAAGCTCCCGGCTTGGTCTCATTTTTAAAAAATTATGTTTTATTAAATTCATTTTTAATCACATATTTTTCAATAAAAAAATTTTCACGTGGACTCATAATTTTTTGTTATTTTTTAGTTATTCTAAAAAAATATTTTTCACAAAATATATTCTCAAAATTATCTACCAAACAGGGCTAAAAGCTTGAAGTAGTTTTATTTGTTTTCATTTTGTATTGAAAAATAAAATAGTAATGTTTTAATAAGAAATAAGAAAGTTAATCTTAACAAAAATATTATTAAGATGTAACTATTTTATACGGAAAAAAAATCTACTTTCTTCAAACTTAAAGCAGGAAAAAAGAGAGACGGGAAAAAAATAGTTCATAATTAAATATAAAGAGGAGAGGACAAAGTGGTAAATAAGCCTCATTTTGTATACCAATTTGTAAATAATTTATAAATTCAATCAACTACTACTTATTTATTACCCACAAAATTCATGAGATTCACTATTATTTATCTTTATAAATATATAATTTATTAAATATCACATGAAGTGATAATCATTTTCTGAACAATTTTAACTGTATTATAATTCAATTATTTTAATAATACCTTACTTTTCGTTTTTCAATATGTGTTTAATTTATATAACCATTTAGTTGCCATCAATGTACACGTATATTTGACAAATTCATTTCACCCGTGTGCTTTCACTGATGTATGAATTTCATATCATTAATTCTCAATTGATTAACTTTCACATTCATTTAATTAATACTCGTCTTTATTTATGCATTTAAGTGTTATTAATTCTAATTATGAGTTAATTATAATTTCACATTCAATAATGTATTTCATTATTCAAATTCATGTATGTTAATTAATATCCTATTTTACTTAATTGAAAATTAAATAAATGATTTAACATTCATGGTTACGTATATATATATATTCTGATATTAATTTTAAATTAATTAACATTCACGCATATTCAAATATTATTTTTATAGCACTTATAAAGTATTTCATAATAATTGTACGTTCAACGTTGACTGGTGATTTATAAATTTATCAAACGAACGTTAATATTTGTTCTTTGCTTAAGGAAGGAGTTTGTAATTTTTTAAGATACGAGGGTAAGAAAAATATTATAGTTTGATATTTTGAGGACGTCTACGTAATTTTCTCTTATTCACATTGAGTGCAGTTATAGTATTATGTGTTTGTAGTTATTCTAGAGTTTGATTCGTCCAAACCTAATCATTTTTATAACTATTTTAAATGATTGTTTTCGACTTGTATTGTTATTTGTTATTTTAAAGTGTGTTGGAATTTAAAACTATTTTCCCAGATTCTTTTTTAGCATTCTTGAATTGTAGAAATTGTAGAGACAAAGTTGAACACGTCAAAAGGTGTCGATCAAATCATTTTGTCGTATGGTACAGATTAGCAAATAAAGAGAAGAAGAAGATTAAATGTCTGCAGGTGCAGGATAAAGAAATGCGACCGGCGATTGAGTATTTGTATCTTTCACCGTCCCCACCCACCACGACATTCTATTGTCGAACTTATTTCAATTCCGACATCTCGAATCAACACTTACGACGACAATTGAATATACATTTAGGGCCTTGCTTGGTGTATATGGACTTGTATGTAGGGGCGCCGAGCTGGCGCCCAGTGACAGCCCCATCAATGAAAAAAAAATAAAAATGTGAATCATCTTTCTTTACTTGTTTTTAATGATTTTAATTTTTTCAATTTTATCATGTATGATTATATTGGTTCTTAACTTTTTTCAATTTAACCGGTCGATTCTGTATGATTTTCTAAACATTGATATTTTAAAATATTATCAATCAAATGTGTGAAAAATATTGATAAACGATTAACTAATTAAGAAAGTTTTTCTCGTGTGATTTATTTTTATTAGTTTATGTAACATGTGGTACGTGAACTTGCAATGGTGTTGCAAGATGTTAATGTGTGAGAAATTTTTTATTTTATTTAAATTGAAATTCTTAATTTATTTAATTGATTTTAGGTAAATGAATGACTAGTTAGTTAGTACGTTCATACTCATCACTGCACTCCCATTTTAATTTGTTCGTTCGTACATATGAGTGAGCTGGAAGAAGTTTCCATATGAAGCTTACTGTAAATTGTATAACAAAAAGTTAATGCCTAATAAAACTAAAACGTAAAAAAAAAAGTTTTCGGGTAATTTTCTCGAACGGGGAATTGAATCCCACGTTCGAAGTTTACAAGATTTTAACTTGGCGATGGGACTTGATCAATCAATTGAAGCTGAAGGTTTAGACCGAGCAGGGCTTCTTTTGCCAGGACATCAACAAGAGCTCGTACAAAGAGTTGCCAATGCTTCCAATGGCCCCGTAGTATTGGTCCTAATGTCCGGTAACCCAATTGATGTTTTGTGTGCCAATAATGATCTCAAGATTGGAGCAATTTTATAAGCTGGCTAATCGGGGCAAGACGGGGTAACTATCGTTTATAATGTTTTATTTGGAACGGCCAATCCACGTATATTATATATTTATGTAATTTATTATTGTAGGTTAAAATAACGTGTATATTTAAATTTATCCAGTAGGAGGACAGCTATATGGTAGAAGGTATCCCCAAGATTATGTAGCCAAGGTGCCAATGACAAAAATGAACATGAGGCTTTCTGGGCCGGACTTATAGAATTTACAAGGGCCCAATTGTATTTCCATTTGGATTTTGCCCGAGTTATACTAGCTTTCAAGAAGACTTTAGTACTTGCTCCATCTACAATTTCAGTCCCCTTTTCACTCCTAAAAACTGTGAAAAGTGCAATGATATTTGTCATCATTGGTTACAATAATCATGTTTAAATGATATTGAATTATAGATCCAATAATGGATCTCATTTCTCTATATTCAATTAGACGTGATCATTTAATATCACTGTATTACTATATAGTGTGATGATAGTCATCATTAACGACAAATAATATTATTCTTTTGAAAAAGTCTACATTACCGAACAATACAATTAGGGTTTCACGCACAAATAGAGACAACCTCTCCTTAAGTATGTACATTGATGTGGAAAACATCAGACATCGATGGGACGCACACTCTACTCGTGTTTACCTCCCTAGTGTTAGCTTAGAAACAGGTTTTGGAGAAACAATTGGTTGCATCAAAGAAAGTTCATGTAGTAGTTGGAGCCCAATGTAGGATTAAAATTGATATGAAAGCTGCGAGCATATGAGCATCAACGATAGTTTTGAAATAGAAGAATTACACTGGGCAAACACAATCGTCACATTGGCTATATTAAACATACAATTACCCTCCAAACTACCATGGAGGACATCAAGTCTTATGTGACTTTTGGCGTTGAAGACTTTACATTTCGGAGATTTAGATTAGAAGTAAAGTTGATAACGTCGAAATGAATTTGTTGTCAATGAAATTAACATCCTATTCCCGTAAAAAAAAAAAAAATCTCTTTACGAGATATAAAAAGAAATGGAAACAAAATAAATGCAAATGCAATCAATAACGATATTAGCTCCGTCTAGGACTGATTTTGGAGACGTTCTAGATGTTCGAAAAACTTACTATACAAAAATTTGTATTATTTGACGGCAGATTTTGAGAAACAGGAAAAAAATTGATAACTTTTCATATCCCTTATCTTTATCTTCTTTGCCGTGAATGTCAATTCGAAGTCCTTGATTAATTATGAATATTAATATTGTCATCATATGGTGCCGACTCAAAGAGTCAAATACTCAATATTGTCATTATGAAAATTAAGATTTTAATTATTAGAATAGGCTTCTTAGCCGTTGGGAGACTGTGATATTGACTCCTAATCAATTAATTAATTAAATTTAAAAATAAAGAAAGGAAATTAAAGACAATAAACACACAAGTAGCCGTTAAGTTGATGTTGATGGGAAATTATTCATCTCAAAACATCAAAATAGTTTTATTTCAATTTTATTCAAAGCTCAAATAAAGCCAAAAAACTAAAATGAAGAGAGTAAAAAGTTATTTCCCAGTGCATCCATCGAAATAATTGAACTTATCTAAGATAAAAAAAAATGAATAATATAATTATCAATTCACGTGTCATTATATATTATGAAAAAGATATGACGTCATATTCGAAGGCTTCGTAATCGGCAATTAAGAATAATTGTATGATATAGGTTAAGTCAAGGACCAATTTGATGTCGATGTTTTAACAAACTAACTAAAATCAAATTCGTAGTCCAATAATCTCTTACATCTAGTGTGTACTCTCATTCTCATTCCCCACCCTGGACCAACTTATCTTCATCTCGATCCCTTTAAACTACCAAATTAATTTGAGAGTTCCTTCAACGTTCAGAAATTACACACCGACAATAAAACCCTCTATATATACACACAAGCATCTCCTCTGTTTTCCATCTCTCTCTTTTTCTTTTGTTTGCTGAGTTTTCTCTGCTTCAAGGTAATTCAGTTGCCCCCCTCTCTCTCTCTCTCTCTCTCTCTCTCTCTCTCTCTCACTCTCTCTCTCTCTCTCTCACTTATAAAATATCAATGGTGACTAATGTTACAGGGTGCTTAAATGGCTGACTGCAATACAAGTGAAGAAAATCTTATTGCCTTCTCCAAAGACCATGAGGTACTCCTTCAAACAATTTGTTTTTGCCCCCTTAATTTTCCAAAATCCCTTTTTCTTAATTTTGCATACTATGTAAACAGCAAGAAAAGAGATACTTTCAAAACAATTAACTTTTTGTAAGTAAGAATAAAAAATGAAATTCAAACATGTTCGAAAACGAAAAGTTACATTTAACCAAACGAGCTTTGACAATTTTTTAATACAACAAATGATGCGGTCTCAACACTATGAGCTTGGACAGACACACAAGCATACACGCAAGCTATTGATTATTCAAACAAAACATGAGCATCACATGTTATACGTGGGCATTCACAAACTCAACACGTTTCATGAAGTCTATGATGTCTTCTACTAATTTTATAATTTTTTTTATTAAATTTGTTATTTAGTCAATAATAGAATTTACTTACTACACGTGTATCATGATGATCTTTATGTTTACTTTTTTTATATCTATTTACATTTACTTTGTTACCGTTTCTTATAGGGAATATATTCTTATCCACCCTACTACGCATACACTCTTTGTCTTCATCTTTGACAAAACACATCGTTAATCCAATTGTTGAAAAAATTATCACATTCGTCTGTAAAGCGAGGAGTAAACTTCTGCTGTACAAATAGTTTAATAGTGGCATAAATGAGACGTAGATATTTTGGGGCCGCATCACTATGTGTCCATAAACAGCAAAATGTCAATATTTTTGGCATAAACTTCTTCATTTTCAAATTTAAATCAATTAAGAAGGGAATTTGAAACTTGATTTGGATTTGATTTGATTTGTTAATCCTAATTTAAAGCGAGTGTGGGCCAAGCTTAAAAATCTTTTTTTTATTATTATTTATAAGTAAGTTTAAATAAATATTTTTAAAATAAGAAAATTTTGCACTTAAAATAAAAAGGTAAAATTTTAAAATAGGTTTAGGAAAAAGAAAAAGTCACTTCTACTCAAATCGTTTCTTTAATTTCTAATTGCAGGATACATCAATTGGTAAAAAGTATGGTGGACTCATGCCTAAGAAGAAACCTTTAATCTCGAAGGCAAGTACAATTTTCGAGTTATACATATTTAATAATTAAATACTGTCCAAAAATAAATAATCATTATTTATTTTATTTTATTTTATTTTGGCTAAAGCTAAAAGGTTTTATTCTTCGATGCAGGACAACGAGCGTGCCTTTTTTGACTCGGCAGATTGGGCTTTATTCAAGGTATTATTTCTCAACTAGAACTACTGATTAGAAAGCTAAGAAATCTTCAAGGGCGGTTTAAAATTGAGTGTAAATTGAAATTTTCAGAATTATTTTTATATCCTCATTTGTATCTCGATAAATCTAAATTGCAAGCAAGGTGCAGGAGTTGATCCACAATTAACAGTGGCTATAGAGACATTGAGACCAAAATTGCAGGTAATCAAATTATTATTATTATTATTATTATTATTATTTATGTATAAATATGAATTTGATTTCTTTAAAATTTGATGCAGAAAACACCACGTCAGCAACTGCCACCTCGAAGGCCTGCTTGTACATGAGTGAAACCTTGTGAGAACTTGTGTACTTTATGTCATCTCAATACAATATATGTATTGGGACTATTGTAGCTAATGCCAAAGTATGGGACTTCTTTGTAATTAATCATAACTTTTGGGATGGTTTATGAAACACGTTTTTCTAGAATGAGACCCTCCTCTTTTTCCATTTATTGTGTGGGTAAATTACAAAAATAAGATAATTTACAGTTACAGAAATATTCTCTTTCGATTTAAGTAGAAGAAAAAAGTAGTAGGATTTGACAAAAGTTCAGAAAATTTACTCTGTTATTGCAATATACTGCTTATGAATCATGAATTTGGATACTTAATTGAAACACACATTAAAGGAGCTTAGAAACAGTACTAAACGAAGATTGATCCAAACTATGAAGGGATTTTGCTACACCAATATATCAGCAACTACTTCATCTAACAAAGAATTAAGGACGCCATCCTCGATCTCTATTCCGAGTTCAAATGCTTCAATTTCAAAGTCGAGCCATCTTCCATATCGACTACTCATGTCTTTATCTACAAGTTCGTCAACCATATAATCTCGCACTGAACTCCAACCAAGAATCTCACTATATACATCATGAGCTAACCTCTCATTTCTTCTAATCACGGAAACACCCTTCGCCCACATTTTGCATCCCCCTCCAACATTTCCTTTGCATTTCGACTCCAAGCATTCACTCACACAATCAAAAAGAAGCCTTCGGCTTATTCTAGGCACAAGATCATTACCATTCAACATTCCTTTCTGACTTTCCAGTTGATAAAAGAGATTTGGATTTATAATTTCGCGAGCCTGATCTAATGCATAATCCTTGAACATCAGCTCTATGTTATGCAGTACCTCCTTCACATATATTAGTTCCCATTCTGTTGACTTCCCACAATCAGTCACAAGTAAGGAAACTGAAGAGGCTGAGTCTGATAACTCGGCATCTCCTTCACTTGGAACGAATTTCTTCAAAGAATATGTACCCAGCACTTCTTGACCTTGAACTGACGAACACTGCCTGCTACCTGGAATTGGTAATAAATGTACAGTTAGTTCAAATTACTGTCTTAAATATAGTTGATCATCAGATTATAAGTTCACAGCCCTAGTTCATTTCCATTTACGAACTCTATTCATATCAGCTTGTGAAAACCAAAAAAGATCACAATCGATACATGACCACATTAATATTGAGGTCACTTCTTATACCTGTTGTACTAGTACTATCTACAGTATCCAAAGAACTGCTACTTTCTGCAAAGGAAGACTGCTCAAGAACGGAAACTGGACTAGGAAGCCAAGGATCGAGTAAATTTTTGGCTTCATAAACCATGCTCCCTTGGTGGTCCATTTCTTCTTTCACTCCCTGTTTATTAACATGAACTTAAATTGATTAGCTGAACATTTATGAAAATTTTGTAGGAGAATAGAAGGAATAGATACCTAGATAATACATGTCTGGAAAATCATTGCTCAGTTGAACAGATATATTCTCAATAAATTAAGATGAAAACTAGCAACAATAAGCATTTAACATATACCTGACACTGATTTCTTGTTTTGAATCCCTGAAGATCTGCCGAAAAGCTAGAGTCACATTGGCTAACCAGATTATATTTGTGAATTCCATCATTGGTCTTTCCATCCTGTAACATGGTTGAGGCTGTCGAGTCATTCAAACCAGGCACCAAATCTTGAAAATTCGATGAAGAACTACTTGCCATCTCTGCCTTATGTTGGGAAAACTCTACAACATGTGTCAGTTCTTTTAGCTTTCGCTCCAAAATAGTGCTTAATGCATCACCTTGCAAAATATTATGTCCTGGGAAAGAGAACTTTGAAACATTCAAACCATCTGAGCTCACCAGTGTCTTTTTACATTTATCCCCAACCTCTGTCGAGCTCTCAGAGCCAGGTCCGGATCGTGTCATTGGAGCAGTGAATGTAAAAGAAACAATGTCCGTTCCCTTCCTTCTGTTATCTTTATCCCAACTAATTGGCCCGTCCACAAGAGAACTGGATTGAATCATTTTCCTATTTCTATCGATCATTTTGCTATGAGTGGCCTCATTTTTCTCGTACTGGTAATCCCCATCAGTAGATCGTTTCTTACGGGAAACATTTTCGGAACTAGAATATGATAAATCATTTCTATCATTTTTACCCTCTAAACTTGACCTCCTGGAACCAACCTTAGAGGTTTCCGCAAGTTTACTCGAGTTCTTTTTTCTTGCAGAAGAAGAATCACCACTGAGCGCTTTCCCACCACCTTGTGAGTTGGAAGCAAAGGGCTTCACTGAAGGCGATTTTCCTCTTTCAGGAACACAATTTTGTTTCTGATTATTTTGTCGGAACACTCTTGAACCATGTGTAGATGGTTTCTTAAGCATACTCGGTTGACTTTGGAACAACGGGGTTGAAGTAAACTCATTCTGTTCATTCTGGCTCACCAAATTTCTGCTGCCACTTACTTTTTTGCCTTCACGTTTCTGAACATTGGCCTTCGCCTGTAATGCGAGTGAAATGGATTTCCCTGTACTTTTTACACCAGAAGAACATTCTTCTAAATCCGTAAAGACCCTTGGTGATTTTGAATCCACAGATTCACTCCAGCTTTTAGTCCTAGGTAGTCCTTTAAGGTAGACAGCACTAGATTCACTAGGCTTCTCAGAGGCTTTAGAATGCTTTGATGGTTTTCGAGGTTCTTGAACCTTCTGCTTCAAGTCTACTCTTAAGGGAACGGAGGAAGACCGGACTATTTTTGCTTTTGCAGTAGTCTGACGTTCCGGTTCAATGATTCTGGTAGCTGCTTCCATTATGTGAGCCGCATTCGTGGGTGAAATAAAATTAGCACTTTTGATTGGAGATAAAAGCTTGTTGCAAGTAATGGGAATTGATTTAGCTGATTTAGGTGGTAAAGTTTCAGTTTGAAACTTTTCGATTGGCTTAGTTATCAGCTTCTGATACTTAGGCTCCAAAACTTTCCGATGAGGTAACTCGTGCAAACTGCTCGAGTGCATGATTTCATGATCATAAAAATATTTAAGATTTTTAGGACGGTAATGCACATCAGGCAGAGACTGAGTATCGAAAAGTGGAGTCGAGTAGGAATCCAGGAGATTGGATTTTGGCAAGGAATCCAATCCCATGAGTCTTCCAACAATTCCTGGGGACTTAGTTCCACAAAAGTCCTCATTGGTGACAGACGAAGCACAACTATATTCACTACTTCCTTTAATACTTGACCTGGCCGTTGAATCATCGTCCAACTAAAGACCAAAAAAAATACAATAATTCAATTTAATAGAAAAAGAACGAACAGTAAGAACCGATATCATTCTCTAAACTTATTACCGTATGAAGCCGAGTCATTGGCAAATTTCCATTGCATATCTTTTTCTGTTTGGAGTGCTCTTCATAATGCAGGGGAAAGAAACAATCTTTGTTAAGCCATCAAGTGTAAAATAGTGAAAATAAAGCACGTAATATATAAATGTAAGTCGAGAAACCACAAAAGAAACAAGAAACAAATCATTTACAGAAATCCACATATCACCAGTTTCAGACATTTTCGAATACCTGGTAAATCAGACTTGCTCGAGAACAATTTCTTCCGAGATTTTGCATTCCAGTCAAACATCTGAAGGAAGCCAACAACATAACCTCCATTTCTTGAGCCTTGTTTCTCCATTCCCATATTCACAAACCGACTAAGTGACAACAAAGATGAGAATACATTTGCTCCTGAATTTCCATCTGCAACTCGACCGAAAAAGATGAGGCAATTGGACTTTCTTTCTATATCTTGTTAAGAGGAAGCAAGTTTCAAGAAATAGAAGTCTCAGTGGTAAAGAAGTATATCAATCTTGAGGTTCATATGTCTAAGACTAGATATAAAAACAACGGTAAGCAAGTAATGAGTTGTCGATAAAAATTAATATTCAAATTCACTCAATTCAGGGCTCTAAATCAAATAATTATATAAAAAACAAAAGGAAAATTTTCACGTTCTTTAGATGTCGAAAAGGGGGTCCTGTTCTGAGGTTTTATGGTAACTATGGATGTGAAAACATGGTAAGCAGTCGACGTTTTATTATTTTCATATAGAGTAAAAAGCATCTTATCAAACGTTTTAATGAAATTAGCATTAAAACCCAATCAGCCTTCGATTAAGATCCAACTAAGAGCCAGTGAGTAATAGCTCGATTACAAGAATCTGCTGCATTTAAGTCTCCGGTGTCAACACACGTTCCCTACTCAATTCATCTTCGATTTTGCTTTCAAATTTATTTTCCACAAAAGATTCCTATGCCTAGGACTTGTTCTTAAACATTAGAGAGCTCGCCTATGTTCTGTGATTATGAATTTTCATGAAATCCATCGAAAATTGAAATCATTGACAGTTTTGTACTATGAAGTGTTTAATATGAAGTAGTTGATGGGAATGGATAATATAATAACTTAATACTATCCCATACTATTCAATCCTACCTACCAAACGTTTCATTAATTGCATATGACTTATTAACATCAAAATGATCAAAGAACCCATATCTCTATAAGTTATGTATAGCCTCCAATCCATACCTAATTGGAATTCTTAAGAAAACAAAGCATCCAAGTAACAGTGGAAATCGAATTTAGCCCTTGTTGTATGATTCTTGGATGACTTCAAAATTATAAGAATCCAACAATGTTCTATAATCATTTAAGCTTTTAAATTTCCTCTAATCTTTGTTATAGTGTCAGAACAACCATAAGTGCAGTGTGATGCCTTTCTTATGATTGTCTAATTCATCTTACCAAACATGTTAGGAAGATTCAAGACACAGACATAGATGATCAACAGCAGTAATTACACTTGAGCAATACAAAAAGATCAACCCAGATCATAAAAACTCAAGACGAGAAAAACCCTCAATTTATTTTCAATCAAAGATCAACAAAAAGTCAAAGATCAAGACGAAATTAGATGAGATCAAGATCATCCAACCTTTCCCCTATTACAAAAAGAAAAGCAGCAAACTTTCACTGCCAAAGCTCCGTACATTCAAGAAATGTATGCCTTGATAAAGAGCCAAAAAGATGATGAAAACTGAGACTTTAGAGAGAGAAACTGTTCAGATCAGTGATCAGGAGCTAGCTATCTTGAAGAGTGTTGAGTGGTTGAAGAGTTAAAGCAATAAATGAGGAGACAGAAAACTTGTTTTCAAGATTTTCAAAATAAAGGGAACAGACAAAATACATAGAAAGTGATTTTTACTTAAAATAATAATATGTTAAGTAGTAATAATAATAATTGTGAGCACAGAAAGGGTTAAAAAAAGCTGGTAACGTCTCTCTGGTTTAGAGGGAGACAATTCAAATTCCAAACAGAGAGATATGGGGTCCACTGGGAGGGGTTTATTTTTTTATCATTTTCACTCAATTTAGGTATTTGTCAATTGGAAGAATCAATTATGATTTAGGTCCCCCAACATATTGGAAATAGAATAAGTAGGTGTTCGTTCTTCGGGCCCGTTTGTCTCCCATTATTTGCTATAGTAAGATTTTTCACCACATATTCACCCAATAAAATATTATACACACAAACTAATAAAGTTAATTTAAATTTCAACCACACATTATCCAAAAAATACTATTCATTACTCCATTTATTTTACAATAATGAGAGACATACACACTCAATTGATAGCAAGTGAGTCGTTGTTGGACAATCTTCCTGCCTTGATTTTGATTATTAAATAATAGTGTGAACATTTATATGTCTAACTTCTTTAAGGGCTAACTATATAATCTTAAAGGAAAAATGAAGAAAAGAGAAAATATAGAAAATTTCAGTTTCCGAATCATTTGCATGTCTAATTGTTATGATTGACATTAACATCCGCATATGAACGTTTGCTGCAAAAAAATATCATTTCGAACACATTTCATCCTTTTGATGGATTTCTCGTATCAATTTTAAGTTGAGTAATAAATTGGCATTTTTGCCCTTTAAAAATAAAGCAAGTGAGGTTCACGTGCAAACTTGGTGAAGAAATTGGATGGAATCGGTCTGAAAGGACAATTTACTCACCTAAACGTTCATATCAGGACATTAGTGCCAAGATTAAAAAGATAAGTCATGATTCCATATAGTAGCCAATCAATAAGAACCATTTTGCAAAGAGTAGTGCTAGGTATGGCAATTTACCCCGTCTCGCCCCGTCTCGTCTCGCCCCGCCCCGAATGGGGCAAAAAAAACCCACCACGACGGGGTGGCGGGGCATGGGGCGTCGCCCCGCTACTGGTTGCGGGGCGGGGAGGGGATG